>PVJA010003175.1:0-98184 GCA_004027025.1 Myocastor coypus
AGCTCCAGTCTGTCTCTCTGTCTCTCTTTATATTACATTCAGGCTCTCCACCTTAGCTCCCGCCCTAGGCTACACCCATAATCCCATCAGTACTAAAACCCATAATCCCAGGGATCATGGATCAAGTCTCAAACTCTAGAAGTCCCCGCCCAATGACTCCATGAGGCTTTGGGGGGACAACTAGACATAAACCATAACAGTGTTCAAGCTTTTTTCTTCTGGGAGTACTCTTTCAAAGATTTGGGCTGCTTCCAGAGCTGCAATGTCTCGAAACACCAAAGATGGGTGACACTTGTACCTTCCTTCTGTGGCTGTGGATGCCTTTCAGCACGGGCTTTCTGGCTTTTAAAACTTTGGCTTTGGCTTCAGATTTGGGAGGGGCAGAGGCTTCCTTCTTCTCCTTCAGCACCATCTTGATAAAAAAAAAAAAAAGCTCTCTCCAAGTCTGACAGTTCTAATCCTTTTATTATACATGCATTTTTGCTTTTCTGAATCAGTTTTGTTATGTCTTTATTCACCAAGATTGATAAATATTAAATACATATTCTATGAGTTTTAGTCAATGAACACAATTAGATTACTACAGTTGTGGTTTAGAAAATTCCTACCATGCCCCGAACTTCCTTATGCTGCTTGTTTTTTCCTTATTAGTTTATATTCACATCCCAAAATGGTCCATACTCATCCTGAAGAGATGGAACATGAGTTTATCAATCCCTTCCTTAGCCTGCAAAGTATTAACTTGCTTTCCATTACTATAGTTTACTTTTGAAAATAATCATATACACACATGTCTATACACATATATGCATACAGAATTTTGACTGAATGGTATTTTGTTTTACTCGTAGTAATGCTCTTGACGCATTACAGCATGTTTGTCATTTCATTTGTTTGTGCTATGGACTAGTTCTCCTTTATATGAATATGCTATAGCAAAATTTGCTTTCCTAATTATTCCTTCATGCGCTTTGGGTTATTATGAGGGTGGTTTCAACATCTAAGTGAATATCTTTGGAAAGATTATTTTAATTTCTCTTGCATAAGCAAATAGGAAATGATTGGCTATATGTTTAAAATTACAACAAACTGCAACACTGTTTCCTAAAGTGGCTATACACATTTTCACTCTCTATCTCTATAGGATGCAGTGGGCCCACTCCACCTTGGCAGGCCTGCCAGGAATGAGCCAGGGGACTGGCAGCCAGTGGGGCCTTGCAGTCCACTTGGACAGGGCTCAGTTAGAAGGAGCCAAACACAGCAACCAGACTCAAGGCAAATCCAGCCAGTTGATTTCAAGTCCATCCGATTTAGACCTGATGAGCTGAGGCATACTACTGGGCCCAGCCCAGCCCAGTCCAGCCCAGACTGCAGCCCAAACCTACAGGAGCATCCTCACAGCAAAGAGGTGGCAGCAGATAAGTGGAGTGAACCAGTCTGCCTGAATGACTCCAGGTGCATGAAGGGGAGGTGCTCAGATAAAACTCAGGGGAACTCATTTAAAAACAAATTCCCAAATTAAGATCTGCTTTGTTGGCTGACCAAATAACTCAGCGAATTAAAGTACCTGCAAGGAGGCACAGGGGCCAAGGGTTTGATCCTCAGGCCTGCAGTGTCAGACCTGCCCCCAGGGTGTACTGAGTCAGTGATTGAGACTAGGTGTGGTGGCATGCCATGGCTGTAATCCCAGATCTTGGGAGGATGAAAACAGGCAGATAACTAGGATCTAATAGTGAGACCCCTGAGCATCCTGTAGACTGTCCCCCTCCCAAAACAAAGAATAGCAGAAAACTTCCCAACTATGGAAAAACAATCTAACATCAAGGTAACTAAGATATACAGAACTCCAAATAATATCAACCCAATTAAAACTATACCCAGACATATAATAATCAAGATCCCAGAAATTGGACACAAGAATAACATACTAAAAGCTGCTACAGAAAAGAAACAGATCACATTTAAAGGAAAACTCATTAGCATAACAGCAGATTTCTCCTCACAAATCATCAAGTCAAGAAGAGCATGAAGAAAAGTAATTCAAGTCCTACAAAAATAAAAAAAGTTTCCAACCCAGATGGATATAGCCTGCAAAACTCTCAAATTTAATGGAGAAGAGAAATACTTCCACAAAAACAACAACTAAAGAAATTCATGATGACAAAACCAACCCTACAAAGAATACTAAGAGATTCTAGAAAGGGATCACAATGCCCACAATTACAAGAACAACAGCAGAAAAAAATCTACCAAATGCAGCAAACAATTAAATATAGGAGAAAAGTGGAGAACCAATGGCAGGAAAATAACACGACAAACAAAAGTCAATACCTATCAGTTATAATCACCAATGTAAATGGACTCAACTCACAAATTAAAAGAAATATACTGACAGAGTAGAATAAGAAACAAAATCTAACATTATTCTTTATATAAGAAACATATTTAACCCATAAAGAAATTCATAGGCTGAAAGTCAAAGGGTAGAAAATAATACTACATACCCTGAAGTCCTCAGAAAAAGCAGGGGTAGCTATTCTATTCACAGACAATCTGAACTTCAAACCAAGAATGATCAAACAAGATAAAGAAAATCACTATCTGCTAGTTAAGGGAGAAATTCAAGTGGAAGCGATAACAGTCATAAACATGTATGTACCAAATATAGGAGCACCACACTATACAATACAAATTCTAAAGGACATGAAAAACCTAATAACCAATATCATAGTCTTAATGGGTGGTCTTTACAATCCTTTATCTCAAAAAGATAGGTCAAGCAGACTAAAAATTAACAAAGTATCAGAAGAATTGAACCAAAGCTTTGAACAAATGCACTTAGTGGACATATACACTGTTCCACCCACCCAACAACATCTGAATATACATTCTTTTTAGCTGCACATGGGACATTTACTAAAATAGATTATATACTAGTCCATAGATCATATTTAAGTATATTCAAGAAAGCAGAAATTATCTGACCATAGTACAATGGAGCTAGAAATTAATCACAAAAGAAATCACAAAAACTGGTAAACATGTAGAAATTAAATAACACCCTCCTCCACAACCAATGGGTTAGAGAATAAGTTAAACAAGAAATTAAACAGTATCTATAATACAACAAAAACTCAAACACAACTTGCCAGAATTTGCGGGATGTAATGAAAGAAATCCTCAGAGGGAAATTTATAGCAGTAAACTCACACATTAGGAAAACAGCAAGAACAAATAAATACCCTAATGCTATACCTCAAGCTTCTAGAAAACATAAGATCAAAGTAAGTTCAAAACCCAAAGAAAGGAGGAAATTATAAAGATTAGAGGGGCCAAGGAGATAGCTCAGGGGCACAAGTGCCTGCCTGGCAAGTGCAAGGTCTTGAGTTCAATCCGTGGTTCCACCAAAAGAGCAGAAATTAATGCAATTGAGACTAAGAAAACAATACAAAAAATTAATTAATTCAGAAGCTGGTTCTTTAAAAGATTTCATAAAGATGGCATATCCTTAGCTAACTTCCTTTAAAAGAGGAAAGAAAAATTCAAATTCAAGCAATAAGGAATAGAAAGAGTGAAATTACTATAGATCTTATGGAAACTCAGATCATCAATAGCTATTTTGAAAATCTTTACTCCCACAGTATAAATGACACAGAAGAAATGGACAGATTCCTAGATAGGTATAAAATGCCAAAACCAAATCAAAAAGGTATAAGGACTCTGAATAACCCAAAATCAGCCAATGAAACTGAAAATGTAATAAATAATTTACCAACAAAGAAAAACCCAGGTGATGGATTCACAGCTGAATTACACAAGAAATTTATAGATTTAATCCAAATACTCCCAAAACTCTTCAATGGAATTGAAAAGGAATCAATACTCCCAAAATCACTCCTAGAGACAAGTATTACAATGATACCAAAACCAGAGAAAGATGCAACTAAAAAAGAGAATTACAGACCAATCTCCCTCATGAACATAAATGCAGAAATCCTCGATAAAATCCTGGCAAATAGAGTACAGCAAATCATCAAGAAGATTATACAAGCCGGGCGTGGTGGCACACGCCTGTAATCCCAGCACTCGGGAGGCTGAGGCAGGAGGATCGGTGTGAGTTCAAGACCAGCCTCAGCTACAAAAGTGAGCTCAAGGCCAGCCTGAACTGCATACTGAGACCCTGTCTCAAAAAGACAAAAAAAAAGAAGATTATACACCATGACCAGGTAGGATGCATCCCAGGGATGGATGCAAGGATAGTTCAACATAGGCAAATCTATAAATGTGATACGCTATGTCAATAGAGACAAAAAACTCTCAGCACCAAAAATCACGATCATCTCAACAGATACAGAAAAAGGTTTCGACAGTGCCCAACATTCATTCGTGAGCAAAGTCCTACGGAAAATAGCAATAGATGACCTATACCTCAACCTGATAAAAGCCATCTATATCAATCCAACAAATGTAATTCTAAATGGAGAAAAACTGAAAACTTTTGCTCTCAAATCAAGTACAAGACAAGGATGTCCTCTGTCACCATTCCTACTCAATATCATTATTTATCATCAGCTAGAACCATTAGATAAGAGAGAGAAATAAAAAGAATAATAATGGACAAAGAGGTTAAACTATAATTATTTGCAAATGACACGATACTGTACTTGGAAGACCCAGAGAACACCACCAAGAAGCGCCTAGAATTAATAAGCAAATTCAGTAACACAGCAAGACATAAAGCTAACACCCCAAAATCAATAGCATTCCTCTACACAGATAGCAAACTCACTGAGAGAGAAATTGAAGAAACAATACCTGTCACAATAGCATTCAAAAAAATACAATACTTAGGAATTAATCTAACAAAGAAAATAAAAGATCTGTACAATGAGAATTACAATCCTCTTAAAAAATAGATTGAAGAGGATTTCAGAAAATAGATATTCCTTGCTCCTAGATAAAATCAACATTGTGAAAATGGCCACACTCCCAAAATTGTTATAATATAATCTCTATCAAAATACCATCAAATACCCAACAAATCTAGAAAAAAAATTTCTAATTTATTTGGAACCAGAAAAGACCAAGAATAGCAGAGGGAATCTTAGGCAACAAAGGCAAGGCAGGAGTCATTACAATCCCTGACTTGAAATTATACTACAAAGCTACTGTGATAAAATTAGCATGATACTGGCAAAAAAAATTAAAGATGCAAATACAATTATAAACACAATCATCCACCTTATCTTTGACAAAGGGGCCAAATATACTCCCTGCAAGAATGATAGTCTCTTTAACAAATGGTGCTGGAAAAACTGGCTCTCCAAATGCCAAAAACTAAAACTAGATCCAGGTCTATGACCATACCTTAAACTAACATCAAAATTGATTAAAGATGTAAATATTACAACAGAAACACTAAATCTCCTAGAAGAGGAAGTAGGTGCAAATCTTGAAGACATATCAGTAGGCAGGCAGTTCATGAATAAAAACCAGACTGCAAGGAAATACTCCAAAGCGTCAATAACTGGGATCTCACCTTACTGAGAAGTTTCTGCATGTCAAATAGATTGAAGAACATTTCAGAAAATAGAAAGATATTGCTTTCTCCTAGATCGTATAGAAATATGATAGAAATCATCAACAGAGGGAAAACACAACCACAAACTGAGAAAAAAATCATAACCAACAATCACTCAGACAAAGAACTTCCATCTAATTTATATGAACAACTAAAAAAAATTTGGCCCCTCAAATTTAAAGACCCAATCCAAAAATGGGCATCTGAGATCAATACACACTTTGCAGAAGAAGAAATACAAGTGACAAATAAATACATGAAAAAGTGTTCCACATCACTGTCCTTTTGAAAAATGCAAATTAAAACAACATGCAGATACCATCTCACCCCAGAAAGAATGGCTATTACTATTTGTGTGTGTGTGTGTGTGTATATATATAATCTCACTACGCAGCTCCAACTCAGTGATTCTCCTATTTACTGCCTCCCAAGTGCTGGGATAACAGGTGAGCGCCACCACACCCAGACTTCATTGCCAGCTCAGCACACCTGAGAGTGGGGCTGGTGCAGCATGCAGTGCCAGGGATAAGAATGGCTATCATAAAGAAATCAACTAAAATAAATGGTGGAGAGGCTGAGGAGAAAAAAAGAACTCTTCTCTGTTGCTGATGGCAATGTAGACTAGTATAACCACTATGAAAACCAGTGTGGAGACTCCTCCAAAAACTACGACTGGAAACCCCATCAATCCATCTATTCCCCTTCTGGATATTTTCCTAAAAGAACTGAAAACATCTTACCATGGTGATATATGTGCACCCATGTTTACAGCAGCTCAGTTTGTTATAGCCAAATCTTGGAAACAATCAAAATGCCTATCACTTGAGAAATGGATGAAAAAATTGTGGTATTTTTATGCAATGGAGTACAACTCAGCTATGCAGAAAGATAAACTCGAAGCCTTTATAGGCTAGAGGCTATACTTCATGAGTGTAATAAATCAGACCCACATGTGCACATATTGTATTGTATTCCTAGTGTAAGAATCTGAAAGAATAAAACTGAAAGGTATAATAGACTTAGTAAAATGGGAAGAAAATGAATTTAAGGATTAAACAATGAAGATGAGAGAAGGGGAAAAGACAGGAGAAAAGGAAGAGGGGAAATCATGAAAGTATATGTACACGATAGCTGAGATGATTGTACTAGTACTTTCCATCAGGTTTTTGAAAATAGCAGTTAATATTTAGAATTTTCACCTTGACTAACTATACACTGATATGATCTGAGCAGCTATAGTGATACCAGCAATGTGTAGTATAAAACCCATGGTTGAATACCTCTCATCTTGGTCTTCTAAATTTGCACCATTTCTAACATATTATCAATTATTATGCTCTCTCTAAAATGAATTTTTTAAAAAAAGACAAGGAAAAAAGTTAAGATTTCTTGAAAGTAAACATCAGTATTCAATTAGTTATCTTACATAACTATATGTTAATCTGAGCAATAGATTTGACATTAAAAATAGATAATATAACAACCATTGTTAATGAGCTATTCCTGTTTTGAAAATCTGTAAAATATGTATTGTTTTATGTTAACCTGTTTCTGTCATTTTTTTCTATTTGTTTTTGGTTCTGTCTTTACTCCTCAAAATAAAATAAAATAAAATTTAAAGATTAAAACTTTCACTCTCAACAGCAACGTGCAGGCATTCGAGTTGCCCTACCTTTCTTTAGAAAGACAGGCTCAGGGCCTTCTGATTTGCCTGCCTTGAAGGAACACTGCCTGACAGGAAATGCGCTACTTCTTATTTTTCAGATTTCATTTTTCAGAATTTAATACACACAAAGTAAGTATTTAGAATACTTAAAATTTAAGCAAAAAGGCCCTGGTGTCCTTCTTTACAGTTATAATTCAAGAAACAAATAATTGCTCTAAATAAGGAAATCACTATTCTGCCACTAAGGAAAGTACGTAATTTTTATTATTTATCCCTTGAAAGGTTAGAGGTGCCTGTAAACAGGATCCGGCTCTCAGACTGGCATAATTTGACAGTGGTTGATTTTATTTTTCATGTGGCTTGGCATATCAGGAAGAATTTCTGATTTTAGCTATCAAACACAGCAATGTTTGCCACAAAGAGTGCAGTCTTCTGGAATATTCTTGTGCCCCTCCTCAGGAAGTAGGTCTAATGGCTTCAGCCTCATCACCTCAGGAAGAGTAAGTATGGGAAAGCAGACCTATTCCCAAAGTTAAAAATAAAACATATTTGTCTCAAAGGACTGTGATAACTATGCATTCTTATTCTCTGTTTAATACAAACATTGACATAATATGTACAGTATTCCAAATGTATTATTTTAAATCTAATAATTTCGAGATCTTTTCACTTGAGTGTTGATATAGTACTGAGTAATGTCTCTTTATCTAAATATGTTATCTCCAGCTCACTCTCAATGTATACTTGAACTGGTTCCTGTCTTTTGCTATTACAAACAATGCTGCAATGAAGGAACACATATATTTTACTTTATATATGTACTAGATTAGCTGTAGGATAAGTTCCTAAAAGTATGACCTTAGGTCAAAGAAAACAGGACAAGTACAATCAAATTTATTTATAAATAGACTGCATAATTTCCTATGCCTAATTAATAGAGTGATTTTTTTTCCATAGTTTTACCAACAAAATATATTGTCACATTTGGATTTTTTTTTAAGAGTAGGAAGATTTATTGAAAGAGATAGTTCTTGAAGGACAGGAGAGGTCATGCCTGGAATACCACTGAAGTCCTTTATCAGAGGTAATTTGTATAACAAGGTCACAGTGTAGGTACAATGTGGGCCAAACTAGAATCAATCTATGGGATTACAGGTATAGTGGCTTAGCTCATATTAATCCAATAGGGAAGCAAGTTGTGTAGCAAAGTTACATGGAAAGAGCAAAAGATCTTTATAGGAAGGGATGGATCAGGAGGTCCTGGCTACATGTCTGGGTGACTGATGTCTATCCAGACTTTAGTATAATCTTCAGTTATTATTTATCCCTTTGGGAGACACATAGATGTGGTCATTGCATAATCATCTAGAGGTCTGGCTGTCAACAGATGTACCTTCAGCCACAGTGGAGATGTGGTCTCCTCTTTTACACTGACTCCCTTGAGGGCCTACATGTGTCTGACTGCCTGGAATATTTGTACCTAACTCAGGTGTCTATAATACATTTGTGTAGGTTTACCTTTCTCCACTTCTCTCTCTCTCTCTCTCTCTCTCTCTCTCTCTCTCTCTCTCTCTCTCTCTCTCAATTTTTATTTTGTACTGGGAATCAAACTCAGGACTTTCTGCTTGCCAGGTAGGCACTGTGCCACTGAGCTATTGCCTCAGCTAGTTTTTAAAATTTTTAAATAAAAAGTCTTCCTGTAAAGTCCGGGCTAGCCTTGAGCTTAACATGTAGCCCAGGCTGGCTTCAAATTCATGACAACTCTTTCCTCAGCCACCCTGACCACATTTGGATTTTTGACAATATAGTGAATGAGAAATAATATTTTAGTGTAGTTTGCACTTACATTTCCCCACTTATGAGTCAGGTTAAACAATTTCATATGTATAATTATCTATTATCTATAAACAGTTATTTTATCCATTTTATCATTGTTTTGGCTTTTATTTCTTATTTATATTGTACTTTAAAATATCTATAATTAAAGGTATTGTGTGTTGTGATCTGAATTACAGGTATTTACTCCTGGACAGTTACTTGTTTTGAGTTTTGCTCATGGTAAAGTTACTAGATAAGAGATTATTTCTTTTTAAGTTAGTTGACTTTTATGCTTTCTAATTATTGAATTCGAGAAAGTCCTTTCTAAATCTAAGGTTGCAAGGGAATCTTCTCATGTACTTTGTTTTTATATTTTTATTCTTGTGTTTTTAGCTCATTTGTAATTACTTTGATGTTTAGCCTGAGATATGTATGTAATTTAACTTTTCCATATTGCTCCTGACTACCTAAGAACTTCGTATAAAAAGTCCTACTGTTCTTGGCTCTTTGGTATACAACCTTATAACATAGTAAATCTGATTATGAATTTAGCTCTATTTCTATTTCTTTCATTTTTAAAAAATGGCAAATCTTATGGCCAGCTTAGCCTGCCCTGGGCGTGGGGCTGGTGCAGCATGTGTTGTCAGGTATCAAACTATGGTCTCTGCACTTTATCTAAGTTGACCTAAGCAGGCACTTCAAACCACTGAGCTAACTCACTGGCCCTGTAGCTCTATTTGTTATCTTTCTATTCTAACAAAAGAAAGCCAAGTAGGAAGCAGAAAGAGATTACCACTAATATATCTGAGCCAGAGCCACATTTGTTCTTTATAAGGGAAGATAAAAATATGACTTTAGGAGTCTTTCTGAAGAAACAAAGAGTTGACCTCTATTTGGGGAAACATGAAGATTAAGGATGGGCTGTTTTCCAAATGTGAGAGATTTTAAGAGTTGGTTAATAGCCAGGAGTATGAGACAAAGCTGACTTTCGGAGTAGTTTACTGAGTTAGAGTTGTGATCAATTGATTAGACCTGGTTGAAACTAGTGTTATGATTACTTACTTGCTAATTTATAAAGTAAAGACAAAGAGCAAATTTGGAATCTAGGATCTATTTCTTCTCTGTTTCACTTTTGTCTTTGTTCATCTGTTTATATCATGTGTCAATTCCAACTAAGCACATCGTGCTTTTATCACCAGTTGTCATGAGTGAGGTTAATTTCATAACCATCTTAATAGTAGGCCAAGTTTCTGCACAAATCTTGGTGATTTTGCTTGACACTGTTAAATTTTTATATTTTTACCTTTTGTTCTGAGTGTTATAGGCAAAACTAAGTATATGTGTGCTGTGATTCTGTTAATAGACAAGCATAATACAAATATAGAGAAGAGTTCACAGAGACAACTCTTGCTGTTAATTCCTATGCCAATGTTTGTACACAGATAATATTGGCTGTCCATCATAAAATGTATAAGTGATCATTAAAATATTTTAACAGATTTAGTGATTTTCACTTGAAAATATTAAGCTGAATATCAAAACCATTGTCTGTACTAGGATGATAGTTACCCTGCGTCTTGTCAGCTTTTCCAACGCCAGGCTTATCAGACTGAACAGAGTGTTCTAACACTGCTGAGCAATGTGGAAACTTTGAAGTGAGCTGGAGACTTCATGTTTGCTGAGTTACTTGTAATTCATCTATCTATCTATCTATCTATCTATCTATCTATCTATCTATTTATCTATCTATCTATCTATCTATTTATTTTGGTGGCACCAGGGTTCAAACTCACGACCTTACACTTGCCAGGCAGGCACTTGTGCCATGGAGCTATCTACCCAGCCTCTAATTCATCTATTTAGATTTCGTCTTTATAAATGTTATTGCCATAATCTCTTTTGTTTTATTTTTCCATGTAGGGTTATTATTTATTTAGTTTTAGTTCATCCTTTATGATCATTTTTGTGCAATTTCAGTTAAAAGTGAGGATCAGTGCAGGTGTTCTCACACCTTCAACCAGAAAGCATTTCCTATTAATACAGTGATTACTGTATTTATTACTGTGTTCATCTAGCTCTTGGACTACTCTGAACATTCTCTGAGAAAATATCTATGACATTTATTTCTTAGAGCCAGAGATCTAATACATGGCAAACTGCTATAAATTCTCACTGGATAATTTCTTTAATAAAGGTGCACACTAATGTACCATCAAAACTGAGAGACAGAGGTCTTTTTAAGTCTACACTGACAGAAAATCTTTTGCAAGAGTGTGTTGTGTTCTACTTGAGTTGTTTGGTGCTGACAAGGCTGCTGGTTTTCCGTTCAGTTCTCATTATCTATTTTCATCTATTTATTCTCAATATAAGCAACTTGCTTATGTTTGAAATAAGATTAAACGTTACCCAGAACATGACAACAGAGCAAATCGCTGTCATTTTATGTCAAGAAAAATAAACCTTATTTCATGAAATGTTAAAAATTAGATTGGAAGCTTGAATCTTTCTAAGCAAAGAAACATCTGACTGTGACTCTTTAGGGTAAAATTTAGGACTTATTCCTGAGCTATACATAGTCTAGGAGACTTGCAACTTAATTAATTACTAATAGCCATTTTCATGTTATCTGTTAAGAGATCCATATTTCCTCACTGACTTGAAATGACATTTGTCATATACCAAATTTCCTTAGATATTTGTATTTATTTCTAAATTCTTCATTTAGCTTATTGAATCTATGCTAGCATCAAACTTTTAATTATTATACCTCAGTATTTGCAATTTTCTGGATTCTTTCTCTCTTCTTCTTCTCTTTTTTTTTTTTTTTTTTTTTTTTTTTTTTTTTTTTTTTTTTTTTTTTTTTTTTTTTTTTTTTTTTTTTTTTTTTTTTTTTTTTTTTTTTTTTTTTTTTTTTTTTTTTTTTTTTTTTTTTTGGTACCAGGGATTGCTAGGGATTGAACTCAGGACCCTGTGCTTGCCAGGAAATGCTTATTCTACTGAGCTATCTCCCCTGCCCCTGGATTATTTCTTACAAGTTTATTTTTCATATATATTAGGAATTTTATTGCAGTGAATGGGTGAATGACTGGCATAGACCCTGATTCCTGATTGAAGCTTTTTTTTTTTGTCTTAAACTTGAAGTCTAGCCCCCATGGCATTTTTCTTGGGGTGGTTCTGCACACAGCCTGGAGATTTCTTCACCAGATGTTCCAGATTTCTGGTGTCTCCTGCTTCCTGCAGTCTTCCCTGTATGTTTAGCTTCATTCTTATAGCTTCAACAGTGTCCTCTCAGGCTTGGCCTTTCTTCGAAACTTGAGTTCCCTTTGCCAT
Organism: Myocastor coypus; assembly: GCA_004027025.1. Lineage (NCBI taxonomy): Eukaryota > Metazoa > Chordata > Mammalia > Rodentia > Myocastoridae > Myocastor > Myocastor coypus. Next base: position 12,396 of record PVJA010003175.1, read on the forward strand.
ACAGCTTTTGCATTCTGTACATCAGTAAAACCAGCACCACGTGGATGACAGCAAGGTTTGCTGCCAACTTAAGCAGTAACCATACCTCCTTATATCAGAGCTGCAGAAGCTTCTGAGTGCTGCAATAGCTGAACTCAGGGAAACATTTCCCTCTGTGCTCTGAATGAGCAGGGCACCCTGAGGCTCTCTTTCACTTGAAAGCCTTACACTTTTCCCCCCTTGAGCCTGGGAAGGGTAGGCTTTTTCTATTGTCTGAGGTTCCTTTGTATCATCTTTTCTATTGTCCTGATGTGAAGTAAGTAGCTTCTTTTTAATGCTAATCTTTTCAACAACCTTGCTGTCCTTTGCCCTAATTTTGCAGATGTTCTCTTTCCCTCCATCAGGAAAATATTTCAAATTATTCAGCTACTCATTTTTCCCCTATTTTCACTGTAAAACTGGCTGAAAGTAGCTAGCAGTACTCATGCTATAGATTAAACATTGGGCTACATTGACATTTTCTTTTGAAAAATATCCTAATGTCAATATTTTTTAAATCATATTTTCAAATGACAGATGCCAAAGTTTAACTCATTTTTTATTTATTTATTTATTTTTTTGTAGAAAAGGTTGATTTCTGCTAAGGTATTAGAAGCACAATTTATTAAAAAGAAATCTTAGTTTACTATGTTTTTTGCCTCTATTGGTATGTACTTGAGTAATTGAGTTTTCATTATTTCACTTTTTCCTTTCTATATATTTAAAAGTTTTATGTTCCATTCTGTGTTCTTTTTTTTTTTTTTTAAACACATTTTTTTTATTTTTTTTTATTTTTTTTATTTATTTTTTTCTTGTTTCAGAACCTTTGTTTGTTTATTCATTCATATTTATGGCTGGCTCAGCCCGCCCCGAGGGTAGGGCTGGCACAGCATGTGGTGGCGGGGATCTAACCGCGGTCCCTGAAGCTGCCCAAGCCTTCCCATGCAGGCGCTTTAGACCACTGAGCCATCCCGCCGGGCCCCTCTGTGTTCTTTTAATATTTATTCATTCATTTGTGATATAAGCCTAATTTTCTTTTACAGTAGTAATGGGGCTTAAATATGGAGCCTTAGACACACAAAACAAGCACTCTACCACTGAGCTGTCTCCCTAGTATATCCCATTTTAAAAGCTTAAAATTAATTATTAATTTTTCTATTTGTTATCAATATAAAACTTAAAATTTTAAGTCTAGTCTATCTTTTCTAACTTCTCATGTTTATGTGCTCTTGTATTTTAAGAGTAAATCAGTTCTTTGCAAATTATTGAGTAGTCTTTTGATCTATATTTTGTGTAAAACTACTAATATATACCAATTTATTTATCTATCGCTTATTTATTTTTATAATAAGAAAACTTCATTGGTGATTTGGTCATTTCATTTCTATGTACACTTTGTAAAAATTCCAGTAACACAAATATCTAGGAGAATAAAATTTTAAATTTCATATAAATTCCCAAAACTCTGAGAAAAATTGATTAGGATTTAAAAGTTTATTGGGGACCCTAACTTATAAATTGGTGTAGTATCTGCCCAAGGCTCTCCCTTGCTCCGCCTCGTGGGCCAGTTTTGGAATACAGAGCTCCTGCTTCCTCTCCATCACTGCTGAGATGTTGACGGCCTTGAGACTGTGACACTCACAAAGCAGGACCACGTCTGCTGGGCATTATCACCAGGAGTGGTGGCACAGGACTGTAATCCCAGCACTCAGGAGGCTGGGGCAGGAAGATGGCCTCAAATTCAAGGCTAGTCTGGGGAACATAATAAGTTCAAGGCCAGCCTGAACTACATAGTGAGACCCTACCTCAAAAAAGAAAAAAAGTATAATATTCTAAAGAAATTGAGTTAGAAGCTTCTCCAAATGCTATATAGACAAATGATAATCAGTTTTTAACTAATAATCAATTATAATCTTCTGTTATTCAGGGCAATATTCCAGGTTTAATGCTGTTGATTATTCCATTAATTAACCATGTGATTTTAGTAGAATTATTTGTGCTCTTAGGCCTGTTCATGTATATAAAGTTGGAAATGAAACACACATATTTCCATTTTTATTTCTTATTAAGTTGATTGGTACAATTTAGATATACATAATGATTACATTCATCATAAGGAATATATACCTGTACATCTCTTCCCCTCCTTATTACAGAGTTTATTTTCATTTATCCTTCTTTGATTTTTTTCTTTTCCTTCCCTTCTTCTCTCCCTCCCTACTTCCTCCATCCTTCTGAACAATTTCTTATTTCATTGTATCATAGTATCTATTGTACATTTTGGTCCTTATTTATTCACTTCATTTCTCATACAAAGGAGAGAATATAATGTTTACACAGGTGTGTCTCATTTATTTCCCATACATATTTATTTTCACACACACACACACACACACACACACACACACACACACACACACACGGCAAAGTTGAAAATGAAGGACATAAATTTCCAGTTTTAAAAGTCTTTCTTAATCAAAAATTATATTACTTCATGCTACAATTTTTATATTCTTTTGTAACTACTACTATTTTATCAGAATCATATTTGATTAAAAATTTGGGGGCTGGGGAGACAGTATGGTGATCTAAGTGCCTGTTTGGCAAGCACTATGACCTGGGTTTGATCCCCAATACCACATGTCATGCCTGCCCCACCACAGGTGCCCTGAGTAGGCCACCAAATCTGGACATGGTGGCACACACCTATAATCCCAGTTCTGAGAAGGCTTAAGTGGAGGATCACTGTGAGTCGGAGCTGCGTAGTAAGACCCTATGCCAAATAAATAAATAAATACATTTCTAAAAATAATAGAAATCTTGAAGATCAGTGATAAATAAGCGAAAGCTGATAATAAGACTACCTTAGTGGTGAAGTGCTAAGACTATGTCATGAAGAAAGATATGACATCACAGCGTGCCTTTCTCAACTTGTATAAAATTATGCCAATATACATAATCCATTTTTGGTAATAAGGCAAAAAAAATTCGCATTTTAAAAATTCGTTAATGTACTAGTAATAAAATAATTATGATTCTAACATGTTGGAGATTCTATTTGGCATAATGTTGAAATAATAAAGCATTAAAATAGTAAAGTATTAAATTCTGAGATTATGCCTAGCTACAGAGACAAGGAATGACTGCTGGTGCTTTTGGTTTCTTAGCTTTGGTCTCTTGTTTCAAACCCACACTTTTCTGCTATCTCTACAATCCCAAGGCTGGAGCTCTGCACACTACATACCTTCTTGTCCCCTGGCTTGTCAAAATAAAGCTCCTACAAAACCTAAAACAAGAAGAGATTGGCTGCTTCCAATATTTGTCCTGGTTACCACAGTAACTTCATCCTAGTGACAGAATTTCACCTCCTCACTCCATAGTTAACCTCCAGCGACTCCCTGGAGATCAGCACTGGCCTGCAGGGACCCTCTATGGCCTTCCTTTACACTTGAGTCTCAGGGATTCAGGGTCCCTCTGCAGGCTCCGGAGAGACCAGCACCAGCTGGGCAGCTCTACCTGCCTCAGGCTTTGCCTTCTGTTCCTTCAGGCCTGGAGGGAGGTGCTGCTTCCTGTAATCTCTGAATTTATCTCTTTCAAGTCTCTTTGACCTCTCCATTTTCCAGTGATTCTTAAACCAATTTCTTTTTTTTTTTTTTTTAAAGAATTTTTTATTTTATTTATTTATTTTTTTCTTGTTTCAGAACCTTTGTTTATTCACTCATTTTTATGGCCGGCTCAGATCACCTTGAGGGCAGGGCTGGCACAGCATGTGGTGCCAGGGATCGAACCACGGTCCCTGAAGCCGCCCAAGCTTTCCCAAGCATGTGCTTTAGACCACTGAGCCATCCCGCCAGGCCCTTAAACCAATTTCTTAAGAGACACATGCTCTATTCAAAATGTGTGGTTTCTGTGTTTGTGACTATACCATGGTTTTATTGAGGCATGAAGGTCTATCTGAAACCTGCTGTTTGTTTTCTATCCTCTTTGGCAAGTTATGCATATTCTCCTTGAAAAGTTTCTGGGAAATCCTCTAGTTGTTAGCGTGGATCATGTTTTACCTCAGTGCATGTGGGTTTCTTTACTTCAGGGCGGGCTTTGCACAGCCCGAAGACGTCGCTGCAGGCTGTATTCAGCAACCCCACTTGTTCTTTGCCTGATTAATCTCTTCCAAGCTGGCCCTCTAGCAATTTATGATATAATGGGAGAGTCTGGTTTCAATTGTATTTTTCCTAATAAGTAATTTTTAATGTATGTGGCTCAAAAGTTCAAGACAGAGAGGAATTAGAAGTACAGAAAAGCACTGACAGTGTACAAAGGGAATTTGCTGTAATAGATGCCTCTGCATTTGAGCACAATTTGTTACAGTACACTGCTAAAGAAAGAACTAGACTGGCTGTTTCCACCTACCTATTCATCCACATAGCGTCTTCCTTTGTGAAGTACCCATTCTCTCGGCTAAGCCATGTGATCTTTCCACTGTGATATTAATAGGACCATTCCTCTTTTTATTACTAGAAACATTCCTCAGAAAATTGAACCATAGTTAAATTTTGGTAGAAATTTTACCAAGAAACTTAACTGTACATGAAACAAGGTTTTTCTTCCTAGTTTTATTAAAATTATTTTTGGAGGTTTTAAACAGTATGTACATCTGTTGCACATATCAAATTCAAGCCTAATTAATTTTAACAGCAAGTAACTAAGAATAATATGTAAAAATATTTATTTAGTGTCCAATTTTTTTCAGGAAGATAGGATTTTGTTGGATTATACATTATTCATTTGTATAAGAAAAGAACATGGAAGGGAGTAAAGCAAACGCCCTTTTAAAGTTTTGTTAATTAGTTTTTAACTAACACATAAAAACATAAGTATTGTATATATTAAAGGGCTATCATGTGATATTTTTATATACAGGCACTTTGTAATGTTTAATCCATGTTAAACATATCTATTTTCTGAAGCAGTTGCCATTTCTTTAATGAAAACAATGAAAATCATTTATGTTAGATTTTGAAATATTCAGTACATAATTGTTATTTATAGGCCGGGGATATAGCTCAGCAGCATAAGTGCTTGCCTGGCAAGTGCAGGGTCCCAGATTTGATCCCTGATACTGTGAAAAATAAACCCCCAAAACAAAAAAGCATAATTGTTATTTCACAATCACCTTACTAACAATATGGCATCAGAACTTCCTCATCCTGTTAACTGTAACTGGGGACACACTGACCAGGTTTCTCAATCTTCCTTTCCCTTCAACCTTCTTCTACCTTGGCAAGTACCATGATACTCTCAATATCTATTAAATCCATATTTTGGAATTCTGACTATGAATGAAATCTTTCATTATTTCTTTCTGTGCTTGACTGACTTCACACAGCACAAAGACCTGCATTCCATCCATGCTGTCACAAATGACAGAATTTCCTGTTTGATGCTGTGACAGTGTTGCATCCTGTATGTGTCTAACATTCTCTTAATCATTTCTCAGTTTCAAGTATTAAGCGATGATATATTGTGTTTATGAGTTTTATTACTTACATGCACTATCTAAATAAAACTCACAGAAGTAGATAATACAATAGTGCTTGCAAGGACTGAGAGTACAGAGGAAACAGGGCTTTGCTTAGTGTGTATAAAATTTGATTTATATTAGATGAATAACTTTTAGATATCAACTAATCAACAATAATATCTAGACTTAAGAGTGTTGTACTCTGTGGTTTAAATTTTGTTAAGAGGGTAGGTCTCATGTTAAATGTTCTTATTGTACATGAATAGAAAAAAAAAAAAACAAAGGGGTGTAGTGAAACTTTAAGTGTTGGATATGTTTATCACCTTGTGGGGTGTCAAGGGTGTTGCATATATTCAAACTCATCTTGTTGTGCTTATCAGATACAAGAAGTTCTTTGTATATCAATAAAGCTGGTGACAATCAATGTAATTAGTACTTGCTGATCACTGTCATAATGCAAAATGGCCCTGCAGATCAACTGAATTCTCCCAAGGCTGTAGCAAATCTTTTCTGAAAATCACTATTTTAGATGTCAATTATCAGCTTGTCAGAGACAGACTCAGAGAATGAGAACTTCCACTGATGCTCAAAGATGGCTTAAAATGTTAATTCCCAGCATTCACCTAGCTGCAAGAAACCAGACAGTTAGGAGAGAACACAAGACGCATCTAAGATTGAGACAGTTATATTCTTATATAAGCAAGCACATTTTTTTTTTTTTAAAGTGCTATGGCTTGTGTCTAGATGCTCCTCCTGTCCAAGGCCTCATGCAGTCATGGGTGAGGAATTTTCAGAGGTGGCTGGATCTAGAACGTTGGCTGTTGGAATGGCTTCATGGTGCAATGCTAGACTCATGCGCACTTGGACTGACTGCAATTGCTACCTGCCCTAAGTAGCCCGGTAAAATATAAGGATTAGAAAGAGCTGTGCTCATCCCTTACTTGCTTTTGCTGTCTTTTGCTTTCCACAAACTTGTTCTTCTCTGTGATGCTCCTCTCCCAAGCTACCCTACCTTGGAGCCAGTCAATTATGGACTGAAAGCTGCACAAACTGTGACCTAAATAAACCTTTCCCCTTCCACTTTGGGTGTCAGATGTTTTGTCTCAGCAACAAGAGAAAAGTAACTAAGACAAAGAATGTACTCATAAGCTTTCAGAAGTAATTTTGTGCCCGCATTTCAGAAGGATCTTTCTCTATTGACATTAACAAAGGCCTTATTTCAAAGTAAAACTACGTACGTAATTCACAGTTCCATTTTCTTTATAATTCGAGTTCTCTTCATGTGAGCTACTTTTCTAGTAACTACTGCATATTCAAATCACAACACAGAAGTACAACAATACATATATTAGAATACATTTAAGGGGAAAAACAAAAGTGGATAAATTTGGAGGAGGAAAGTAGGGAAATGGCCTATTTTTTTGAGAAATTGAGGGTGCAGTGAATGACCTCAGTAATGAAGTTGGTCTGGGGCCCCTGAGAACTTGCCAGCTAAGCAGATCATTATAGCAACAAAGGTACCAACTCCCTCATCCTGGAGCAGAGAGTGTTTGCAAGAATTGCGAACACCTGTTTTTTACTGCAGTATAATGAGAAAAAATGATTAATTAGCTAAGTATTTTCCCCAGATATTGACTTCATTAAAAATACTACATGAACAACATCAATGATCTAAAATTAAGAAATTGCATTTTCCATTTTTAAACCTCTTTTTCTGTTTAGTAAAGTCAAGTGTGTTTATTGCATATTATTTTGACGGTAGGTATTGTTGAAGATAATTCCTTAAAACTTCAGAAAGACTTGGCCTAAAGTATGTTACAGAATGAAGCTATCTGCCCTACTCACTCCTACAAGACAAAACCCGCTATTGTTAACCTACTTTGCTGCTGTCTCATCTACTATAAAACTCGGTCAGGAACACCCTATCTTCATTTCCATCCCAGAAATTACTTCTTTATGCTATAATTGTTTTTCTATTTGCCTGCTGCATCCTCTCATTCTTAGTGGAAAACAAACTTCTCATCTACTAGATTCGACTAATTCGTAGAGCAATATGTGGAAGACTCCCTTTATCATTTTCAAGATACTTTGATAGTTATAATATCAGTTATAGTTATATGATAATGATTGTATATCAACTTTTCATGCCTTCACGTATGTGCTTGTTATGTCTCAAAAAAAATAAGCTGAGTGAGTAGGGACTACATTGCTCTCTGAATAGTGATTATATTTGTGCTATACATAATTTTAAAATTTAGTACAGGATCTACAGGGTCTCCTACACAGATTGGACTCAGTGATTACAGGCGCGCACCACCCCACCCAGTCTCAATGGCCATCTCAGAGTATCCCAGAGGTGGGGCCAGCACCCTGCTGGAGATGGAACCCCTGACTCTTCCATCTGCCTAAGCAGGTGCTTTAATCTACTGAGCTATCTGCAGCTCCTTTTAAGGTCATTTTTATTTTATTGCTTTAATATTTTTCTCATATATAACAGAGTTAGGTTTTGTTTTTTTAAATAAATTTAGAGCATTGTGGCCATGATATTTGAAAGTAAGGACTTACAAACTTCTACCATATCATGCAATCTTTGCTGTTGATTTTATTTTACTGTTTCTGTACTTTTCCTTATTTCTCTTGACTTGACCAAACTACTCCTTTGTCTTTCTTCCTCTTACTCACGTGCCGTACAAGCAAATCATGAGCTGTTTCTACTGTGCACATTGCCAGTTACCTGACTCTTTCCTTGCCATTCCCATTTTGGCTGTAGCCAGAGTTCAGGTTTATTTTTGAGAGGCAAGAATGCTGTGAGATGCGATTGGCCATACTTTTTTTAAAGTAGGAGACTTCAACCTGGCTAATGGGGAGCAAGCAGACCTTCACTGAGTGGGACTCTAGGGAAACAGCTGCATACTCAGCGTATTTTATGCCCTGTGTCTAGACGTCCCCCCACATGCCCCATGCAGTCACAGGTAGGGCTTTTTCAGAGGTGGCCTGATCAAGAAAGTGTGATGCTGGGACTAATTCATAGTTCAACACTGGGCTGAAGGGCACAGGGATTAAGGGTATGAGTGCTACTTTCCCTAGGTAGTCTGGATAAGATAAAAAGGAAAGAAAGACGATGGTAAGGTCTTTTGTTGCTTTCGTACCTTCTGTCCACCGTGAACTATTTCTGCTTTTTGTTGCCTGTCTTCCATGCCACCCAGCCTTGGAGCCAGCCAACTATGGACTGAAATGTGTACGAACTGTGAACTAAATAAAACATTCTCAATTTAACTTAGGGTATTTTGTGCCAGCAAGAAAATAGTAACTAAGACAGCATATATTGTTGCCCTTTGTCCTTCTTCTTCTTCCTGTATAAAATGCATATTTTGGGCCTAGAAGGACAACCACAACATAGCATCATCATAATAGAAAGCCTTGAGAGAGGGCATGGAGGGCAAAGTGGTAGGCCAAGTCTTGTGGGCACTCTGGGAACTCACAGGTAGCCTGCTTTCGGACTCTGATCATGTGACACAGGAGCCTACGTGCTCAGACTTCTTCTTTGTGTAGCTGAACCTAATCTAAAGGCTGTATGTCTCCTGAGTGAGGCACACCTCATCTCCGGCCTCCCTCCACCATTAGATGAGCTGGCGGACTTTTCTAGTGCCCTCTTCTCTCAAAGTTAAGATTACAACACTTTCACTTCTCCCCTTTCCTCCTCTTTTGCAGCCCAAAAGTTTTGGTGAAATTATTTTTTAATTCTAAGCTATTATATTGTATTGCTTCAAAGGTGACATTTTATTTCAAAGCCCTTTATTATTTCAAGTCACACTCACTTTATGTAACATCTAAGTATAGACATGCCACCGTTTTCTTTCCTCTTCATATTTTTATGTTACAGTCACTTTTTCAAATTGACTTCTTTGTCTAAGGCAGAAAGACATTTATTTGATCATCCTCCTCAAATAAGATGAATGTTGCTACTCTCTGAGAGTCGGACCAGTGAGTCACTCTTCTTTTCTCTTACCAGTCTGTACACAGTATTTAAATGTTATCTAGTCTCCAGGATCACACGTATGAAATTTTGTATTTTGCTTCATAACTCATTCTTTTCATGAGCTCAATTTTTTTTGTTTTGTTTTTGCTCTTGAGATTCAAGCAAGTTACCACACTGCACATGCAGGTATTTTCTCATGTCAGCCGTGTCTTCTCAAATTGAGTGAGCGCTTTCAACTTGCAGAATCACGACCTCAGAGCTAGAGACTTGCCGACCATTTCATTATGGTCTCGCCTCCTTGTCTGTTTCTCTCTGCTGGACCTTCCATTATTTGTTTAATTTAGCAGTTCTCAACCTGTGGGTCGCAACCCTGGCGGGGGTCGAACAACCAAAACACAGGGGTTGCCTAAAGCCATCAGAAAATACATACTTAAACCCATGCTATGCCATGGTGAAATGTTATTTATTGGAATTAGTAATAAATATTTCTCAACATATAATTAAATATTGTTTTTGTAATTAATCACTATGTTTAAATTATGTTTGATTTGTAGCAATGAGAATACATAATGCATATCAGGTATTTACATTCCGAATCATAACTGTGGCAAACTTATAGTTTTGAAGTAGCCACCAAAATTACTTTTTGGTTTGGGGTCACTGCAACATGAGGAACTGTATTGTGGGGTCATGGCATTAGAAAGGTTGAGAACCACTGGTTTAATTGGACTTCCAAATGAGTTTTCAAATCCGTTTTCTTTTTCCTCAGGATTTCTATGTCTGGTTTCTATTTTTATTTTATTTATATATATATTTTTTTCCTTATGTTTTGAACCAGTACCACAGCACCATTTCAGTTCTCAACAATGTTCCTTTAGTTCTTCAACTACTGCACTACATTTTTTAAAAAAATAGAGACCCTTCCCTTTACTGTCAGAAAGTACATTTTAGGCTAAGTGGCCTTCATTGATCTTATTGTTTCATTGTTGATGATGTGCAACCCGTGGTCCAACTTCCTCAGCTGTTCTTTATCTCTAGGTGTTGCCTTTCTCTAGGAGCCACAACCGGGCTCATGTTTTCCTTCATTTAGTGATGGGTCCCTTCAGGCACTGGCTCTTGTTGCCCCTGGAATCCCAGGGTGCCATAACTGAAAACATGGATACGGCATAACTAAAGCATGAGGGGTGGCATGGCATTTTATTTTCTTGGGGGTTTCTGAAAGACAAGCGCGGTGGAGCAAGCTTATCTTCCACAAACTTGCCTGTATCGGTACTGTGCTCCCACAGGCTGGCCTCACCACAGCTTCCCTAGAAGGACCAAGGCTCTCATCCCACCTTGCAAGGCACTGGTCCTTCCCTGAGGTCTGTCCATTGCCAGCCATCAGGTTCTTCTAGCTGAGGGAGCAAAGTGTCCTGCACCCCAGAAGGACAAAGACTTTGCTCGCAACTCCCTGCCACTCCATCAAGCCTTCATGCAGCTTAGAGAAAAGTGTTTTTAAAGGATGAAGCAAAAACATTTAATCTTCTTGAAAGAAATGGCTATTCTCTCTCTCTCTCTCTCTCTCTCTCTCTCTCTCTCTCTGTGTGTGTGTGTGTGTGTGTGTGTGTGTGTGTGTTAGGGAAGGTCTACCAGGTGTTCAGGGTCTGACTACTAGATCAGATTCATACTGATCATCCTGTTTATGGCCTCCCAAGAGCTGGGATTATAGGAGCACACCACCATGTCCAGTCTCAATTGCTGTCTCAGTGTGCTCCAAGGATGGGGCCAGCATGGCAGGTTCTGGAATTGAATCCCCAGCTCTGCACCTGATGGCAGGCACTTTAACTCACTGAGCTATTTGGCCGTCCTGTAATGACTATTTTCAAAGGCCATTATGTTCTCATTATCCAGCATGTTATAGGAACATAGTAGTAGCTCCATAAGTATTTGCAGAATGAATTATAATAGATGTTGCCATCTGAGAGCATCAGCTGGAATTCTAAGACCCGGGTCTCCATCTCTAAATATTAACCCCCAGAACAAGCTTCTCCTGAGCTTTTGAAAATCTATCTCTAGGTTGCTATCCTCACAGAAGAAAAAAAAAAAAAGAGGGAGGAGGGGGAGGAAGCTTCGATTTATTCTCTTGTGTATATGTTTACAACAATGGAAAGACAGAGCTCTCATTTCTTACAGAGAAAATGTGTAAGGAAACACCAGCTATATAGATTAAGTCTAGAAAACTTTCTGTGTATGTGTGTAGTAATTAGAAGAAAAAAAAAAAAAAAAAGAGAAAAGTGAAGCTGAAGAAAAGTGTAAGTGGAGGATAACAACGCACTCCATAGAAAGGAAGATGGCGATGTTGCTTAGCAACCAGGAGTTTCAGGGAAGGAGCATTCTCAATTCCAGTGGGACAAAGGTGCTAGGGGTAGGTAAATATGTCTCTAAAGTGAAGGCTTTCAAAATGACTGTTGTGGGGAGTGATTTACTTTCAGAATATGCTAGCTTTCCTCTATATCCTTTGAAAATGTGATCGTGTCTCAAGGCGTGACTAAATGGCCCAAATGAATGGCCTAGCAAAATACTTTTTCCATCACTAGGTGCAACCGGGGACTGAAAAGGCAAATTCTTTACTACTTCACTGTGGTAATTGCTTTTTCTTTTAGATTACTTTGCTAATAGAGGAATATATTCTCTGTGTAAAATACTTCTAAAATACATCACCAACACTGGCATAACTCTTCAAGTATCTCATTCTTGACATTCCTTACCATTCTCAAGAGTCTGAAATGCAGCCTTCTGCCACTTCTCAGGCATTTTACACCTTGTCATGTATGTTTACTTACTTTTTAGCACAGAAGGGGTCCTGTTGCTCTACTTGATTTTATAACAAATATGGGTGGGAAATATTTCAAGCTCTGCATGTAAGTAAATCTTATTGTTTTCTAATATGCCATGCATCATATTCCACCCACAACTTTCCTACTAGTGGGTATTTCAGTGTTTCCTGGTTTATGCTATGCAAATATAAAGTTGCAGCTTTGAGCACACAGCATTGGGCATTTGTAAATGCATTTCATGAAAATGTATCTATTGTTAGAGGCAAAATTGCTAGAAAAATAGAATTTAAGATTTAAAATATACATATTTCCTAATTGTCTTTCTCAAATACTTTATCAGAAAGTCTTTTTATCTGCTTGCTGTATGTGAAACTGTCAGTTTCTTCATCTCATTCTTGAATTTGATGGTTGATGTATATAATAAGTGAAAACACACATACACACAACTGCAAGTGAGAATGAATATCCTTTATATGTTTATAGGCTAGTTTTTTTTTTTTTTTTTTTTTTTGAGTTTGCCATCTGGTGTCTTTACTTGCTTTAGTGTCAAGTTGTTTGTGCTATTCTGAAATTATTTATAGCACTCTTCATGCATTTTGGTTATTAATACCTTGTCTGCAAAATGTGTTGCAGTAATCTATCTCCCACACTTGCATTCCATCTACTCTCATTTATTTCCAATTCTACAGAAGATTTTAGTTTTCCAAGTGACAATCGTTATTTATATTTTATGGTTTTCATCCAACACATTTATATTTTTGCCTAATGTTCAGTACTTCACGCCACGTGGGGTTTGTTTTAGGAAATGATGCAAGCATAGATTGTTATCTCCATTTTTTTCATATTGATAGCTACTTTTCCTACAATTTAATGATTATATGTTATTTTTCCATTGGTTAAAGGAACACATTAATCATAAATTACACTCTTACATATACATGAGCCTCATAAGGGCTCTATTCAAATTTATTGAATTATTTCCCTATTTTAAACTCTCCAAGTTGAATCATAAAGGCGTCATAATATATTCTTGTCTAACTGAGAGCTCTTTCTCATTGACAACCTTTCTCCAATTTTTGTTCTCTTTTGTGATATTTCTTTCATATGTAAGAACAGATTAAATGTAAGCAAATGCATGAGTGGATAGATATTAATAGTCTTTTGAATTTTGTTCTGAAATTATTTGGCTTTTAATGATATATTTTTTCTCACTGGATATTTTTCCTAGAAAAAAAAGTATTATTTTTGTCTCTCTTTTCATATTTATGCCTCTATCTGTCCCATGCTTTCATCAAGTACTGTCATAGATGTGCCTGTTGTCTTTAATCAGAATGTTGGTTATATTTTGCCACTAAGTGTAGTATTTTCTGTCATTTCCAAGGAACTACCCTTTTCTAGCCTGGAACTATTTCCCATTATTCTTTACTTTCTCCTTCTTTTTGAGTTATCAAAGAGCAGTGAACATAATAAAGTGGATTTTCTCCTTGGTTCACCACTAATGACATGGGTGTTTAGATCCTAATGTTTAACCAGGTGATTTGGAAAAAAAAAAAAACAAAAAACCTATGGTTATGTTCTTTTCATAACTACATCTCAGAATCTTTTCTCTTCCTTTCGTAACAAGCTGGTGAAGAAGCTGAATGTTTCAGTGCTGTGAAGAAGGTGATGAAGAAGTAGTTGGCCAGGATCAGGCCAATGCAGCATCACCAGATCAGGACACCAGTGTCTGTCCCCTCCCCACAGAGTGAGCAGGAAGGTGGGTAGCATGAGATCTGATCAGCAGAAAACAGAATTTCGTAAACAGGAGGCAGAAATAGTGTGACAGGGCTTGAATTTTGTGTCAGTGTAATACTATTCTATTTTACACATTTCTTAATATCCTGAAAGCTTGCTTCTTTATTACATATGTATACCCAGAAAACAAAATTATTTCTGATTTTTGCAGATGTTTCAGACCACCACCACTTCCACTTTACTAAGATTTACTCTTTAAATTTCTGCTAGGTCTAGTATATTAATCTTTACTTTAGGATTTTATTATTCATGTGTAGGGAAGAGACTCAATTAAATCTATCTTTCTTGTTTCCCTTTTGCCTTTTGCAGATATTGCAAATAGCAGAGACTTTTCTATTCTCAGAATGCCTTACAAAACTTTTTATTTTTTCATAACAGTTTAATTATATGTATTATGGAAAATATCAGAGGCTTGAAGTTTGATATAATTTTTCTGTGAAATTACCTGGATGTGAGGAATTTTTTTTTTTTTTTTGTAGTACTGGGGATGAACTCAGGACCCAGTGCTTTCCAGGCAAGCACTTATTCGGCCTATCTTGAGGTCTTTTTAAAAACGTATTTTAATTGTTTGCTTATTTTTTCATTAATAATACTTCCACTTCCACTATTACATTTCTTGGGTTAGTTTTTATAATACTATATTTTCCTATAAAATGGTATACTTTATCTAATTTTTTAAACTGTAGCATAAAATATTTTCTTATAATTTTTGCTGGTTAATATAATTTTTAAAACTCTAAGTTATATAAAATGTTATATTTTCTAACTTCTTTTTCATTATAGTTGACCAATATTGAATTATTGGTCTTATTCAACAACAAACTTTTATATATTGTGGAGAAAGACCTTGAAGAGGATGCATACCCTCAGAGGCCTCTATAGATTCTTAATAAAGTGAAGTGTCCCAGAATTGAACAGGGAAGGGTGGACCACATCTATAATTAGTGTAGGAACATTGAGTCTCAGTTTTCTTCAAAGCTTCAACTGAGATGGATCTTTCCTATGACTAAGGGTCCCACTCTTCCCTGACATTGGTACATCAGACTTTCCAAGAAACTCAATTTCCCATAACTAGCTACCATTATAATTAAGTCCTGTACCTAATTCCCAAATACAGGAAGTGAAAGTCTCTTCAAGTCCTATCAAGAATGCCTTTGGTTTTCTCTCTTTGCTTAAATTGGTTATTACCTATGACCACCTCGGATTTTTATTGTTTTTTTCCTCCAATGCCTTGCCTGTACTCAGCAAAATTTCTCTGGTGCCATTGACTTTTTAATTGTTGTTTTTCCCCTAAATTTTCAAACAGTTGAGATGCCCAGTGATTTTTCTTTCCACTATTATGCTATCTGAGTTAACCAGTGAAATTTTAACAGATTTATAAGACCCAGTTTTACTTCACCTTCTGCTTAAACATCCTCTTCCCTCTCCTCTAAAACATGACTTATGGTTGTGATTGGTTTGGTCAACAGCATATGGCAGAAGGGACACTGCACTGTGAAAGGTATTGGCCTCGGTTTTGACTGATTCAGTAGCTTCCGTTTCTTTCTTTGAACCCTTGCTTATAGAGTGTTCCATCTTCGAAGTCATCTACTATTCTAGGAAAAGTCTACATCTAGGTCTCCTGATCATTCATCCCAGAAGATCTTGAGTTAAAATCAGGTTTAAAGTCCAACCACATGAATGAGATCAATAAAGGAGAGCTGATCCCAGATACCTATAGCTTCAGCCAACATCACTGAAGCTGAGAACTGCTCAGTTGAGCCAAAGCAAGCATCAAAATCATGAGAGATAATGGAGTAGACGTTGTAAGCCACTACACTCTGGAGTTTCTGTGTAATTAAATGTAGCAATAATTTGTTGCTGTAACATCCTGGGAGTTATCACATTCTGTATATCAGGCTAGTGGATGATCTGCTTCAAAATTTCATTAACATCTGCTTCCTTGGGCCACTTGGTGCTGACTGTTCAAAATAAGGTCCCCTGAGAAACAGTTGTTGAGCTACAGGAGAGCAACTTATAGATGCAAAATGTTTATAAGAAGCAATAAAATTACCTGTAAAGGTTTAAAGGAATAACAGGGCAGAAAGAAGAGGTTGTACTGTAGTACATTTGTCCCCGTGGTGTTAGCTCGTCCCAAAGCAGCTCTGAAGCTAGGACTGAACTCCAAAGTTGTCTTGATTTGAAGCAGAGTCTGAGATCACTATTCAGAAGCAAGCTATCCCCCAGGGAGAGGGCCCACTTTGAGTAAGTCATCTTTGACAGTGTATCACAGTATGCCACATGCTACCACTTAAGTATCTTACAATTTTTTTTTAACCTCCTCCCTCTTGTCAGTCAAACTTCCTTTGCCCTGTTTCCTCCACCTCTATGTTGTTGGAAAATTTAAAACCACTTTCTATTCTTCTTATTATTATTATTATACTTTTGCAGTATGCATATAGCCTTGCAAAGTTATGTTGATATTCATTCATCTTTAATCAGGGAATTTTTCATCTTCTTGAGAGGGAAGGTGTTCGTAGCTTATTTTTGTATGATTTCTATTTCTGACCTCCCTCAACTGCCTTTCATTTTATCTTATTATGTGTATAATTTATTATATTATGCACTCATAGTTCTTAGACTTTTTTTTTCTCTTTTTTAACTTTATTTTTTCTTTGCTTCATCTTATTTTTGTATTTCTGGTGAGCTGTTTCCTCAAACACATTAAGGGCTCATTGCAGAGTGATTTTTTTTTTTTTTGACAGAGTGAACGGGTAATAAAGTTTCCAAGTATCTGAATAGTTGAAAATGTGTTTTATTTTGCTTCACTTTAAAACTTAAATAGCTTGAACATGATCCAAAATGTACAATCTGTTTTCCTTTGGAGCATTCAAAGTGGTTGGTTAGTTGTCTTTTAGCATCTGATGTTACTGAAAAGAAATGTTGCAAAATTCTAGTATTTCTTTTTAAGTAATCTAGTTATTCTCTTGGGAAATGACAGTGTTCTTAAATAACATCAAGACACATCTCCAACACATCTTTGTTCTTCTAGAATGTCATATAAATGGAATGACATGTATGCTTTGGATTCTGGCTTTTCTCATTCACAATGTATCTGAAACTAAACCACATTTTTCTTTGTTCACTTTTGTTTATTACTGAGTAAGCAGGCTTAATGTTTTCTTTCTAGTTGTTTGTCACTAATGTACAGAAACATAATTTTTGTATTGGATTTTGCAGGTTGATTTTGTATTTAGTGATTATGAATTCACTATTTGTAAGAATTAATTTATAGGTCCTTTGGATTCTCAGCATAGACAAACATATTATCAGCGAACAGTGACAGATACTTTCAATCCAATACTATTCCTTCCAGATTTTTGTTTTTACTTATTTATTTTTAACTTGCTCTATTCCATTGGACAAGGACTTCTTTATATACTGACTAAAAATGGAGGTGGCGATAGAAAGTATTGTATGTTCCTGCTCTCTGAGTGAATTTTTTCTTTTTTGTCATTTTCGTTTCTGACTCCATGCTTAGCTTGTTACATGTCTTTTTAAAAAATCATAATCAATTTGACTTTTATTGTGGCTCTTCTTCTACTAAATGACCATATAAACCAGTTCATCCTGATTTCAAAAGACAAGAATTGTTTTCCTTTTTAGTTTCCTGAAGAAATATATGATAAATTCATTTTTTTGTTTGTTTAATGTATAACTTACAGGGGAAGCCTTTGCATCTGAAGGTGTGTGTATGTGTGTGTGTTCATATGAAGGTTTATAATTAGAAGTTTAAGTTTTGATAGGAGTAGAGAAAACCAGACTTTCAGGGCCTCTTCATTGCTTGTATTAGTTTTAGTAAGTGGTATTTTTTCCTGGAATTTTCCATTTTATTCAAATTTTTAGTAGTAATAACATTCTCTGATGATTTTTTAATATATTAAATGTGTGGTATACTTCCCTGTATTAAGTTCCATGAGTCCACACCTGATTCCATTTCTTTTCCTTCTCATCTCTTGCTAACATTTCTTATGTCTTTTCACCTTTTCCATTAGAATTTTTAACATCATAATGACAGCTATTTTTAACTCACTGTCAGATGATTCTAAAATATCTGTCATCTAAATCTGGTTCAACTTCTAGTTCATTTCTTAGTGATATGTTTATTTCTTGGCACTTTTTTTTCTTCACGAATTTGTGTTGCACGTCATGAACCTTGTGCTGGACAGTGGTACTAGGTCAACAGATTGTATTCACAAAAGCAGGCATGTCTCCCCCTGTGCTGAGCATTTACTGTGGGGTCTGAGCTAATCTACTGAGGTGTCTGGTTGGATGAACATTTTACTCAGTGTGCCAGATTCTTTGAACTCTTCTCCTAATAGTAGAAAATAGTAATAGTAGTAGTCTAGAGCAAAGGTGTGTTTTCCTGTCTAATTCACCTGGATTTTAAGCCTTTTATTTCTAGTATTAGAAAAAGTGCCCATTACCTTACTGTAAAAACTCATTTCTGTCCCCTTCCCATGATTAACTAGTCACTTGATGCTCGTTAGTTTGGTATTAATGAGCAGAGAGGTTTGTGTTTGTTGTTCAGATTAAATTCCAGTTCTAGGTAGACCCTGTGTGTTGACCTGGGTTCATGACCTCCTTGTACCTCTTGCCCGGCTGTCCCCTGGGGTTCTGTGGTCAGCATATGCCCTGGCCTTTCCCTCCAGGGCAGAGGTGTTTTCCTTATCGTCTTCTTGCACTGAAGTAGGTTTGGACCAATATGGAAAGATGATGATGATGTTGCCTCCCTAAGCTGCCAACTAAGGTTTCTGCTCTCTAGGAAGATACCGGGGAAGCGCTTGGCTGGTTTTTATGATCTCCAACATTGTTGCTGTTCTACTCTTCCAGGTCTGCACAATGAGGCAGGCTGTATAATACACCTTCTTTTTGTTTTCTAGGCCCACTAGGGATTGTGGAGAACTGCCTGGGGGCAGGGGGAAGCACCTGCTGCATAGGCCTCTCTCAGAGGCTCTACACTTGCCTGGGGGCCCATGTCCAACACCCTCCTAACTTGAACTCTTCTCACCAGATCTTTCTGAAGTCTGACTGTGTGTGTCTAGGTCGGCAAGTGCTCTTTCCTCATGAACTCCTGTCTCTCCTTACACGTTCGGCTAGGTCTTTGTTCTGTGATCTCACTGCTCTTAAAAGGTTCAAGAAAACTTTGGCCTAGCATTTTGTTGTCATTTAAAATGTTGGGACAATGTTTTCCTAGCTCTCCATGTACTGAGCAAAACCAAACAGATTTATTAGAGTTTTCTTCTAGTTGATTCTTAAGAGTGATTTATGTCTTTTGAGTACATAATCCTCATCAAATACCTACATTGTGGGTATTTACTCCCGTTTCATGGCTTGTGTGCTCATTTTCTTAATTATGGTTCTTGCTCATAGAATTTTTAAGTTTGATAATTACCAAAAAATTTCTAAATTTTTTTTCTGTTCATGTTTGGAGTTCATTGTATCTTGATATTTTGCCTAAGATATTTGCCAACTGTAAGTTTTGAAGATTTTATTTAATATTTACTTAGAGGAGTGCTACTATAGTTTTAGCTTCTATACTTAGATTTTTGATATATCTGAAATTAATTTTTATTTGTGAATCAGAAAAGATTTGGGCTCAATTATTCCTATATGTTAATTCAATGATTTCAGTAGCATTTATTAAAAATATTTTCTTTTCAATTATTAACCTCTTTCAAAAATTAATTAACATGTATATAGTTCTATTGTTAGATTCTCATTTTTTAATTTACCTATTTTTTTCTATTCTTTGTTTGTTTGTTTGGTTGGCTGTTGTGTGAAACTGGAGACATAACCAAGTGTCTCATACATGCTAACCTCTGAGTTATATCTCAGTTAATTTTATTTTGAGATAGGATCTTGCTAATGTTCATTCTCTTGCCTCAGCATCACGAAATAGCTTAGATTACCAGTGAGTCACTGCATTAGGATATTTCCTAATACCACACTATTTTCATTTCTGCAGCTTTGGTTATCCTCCATAACTATGTTATTAGTTCTCTACTATTACATAAGAAAATTCACTAAAATTTGATAATTTAAACCATGAATAATTATCTTGCACAACTTCTATGAAGGGAGAATTCTAAACTATATGAAATTATCCATGATAGTTTTTTTGTTGTTGTTTAATGAGATAGGTTGTCTCTATGTAGTGCAGGTTGATCTGAAACTCGCAATCCTCTTCCATTAGCCTCCCAAGAGTTGGGAATACAAGCACACACCACCATATCTGGTTTCAATTATGTGAATAATTTCATCTCAAGTCTTTCCTGAGGTTAGATGTTGGGTCAGATGTTGGCTGGGGGTTGTTCAGGGTTGGCTTTCATGAGTCAGATATTGGTTTGGGTTGTGCTCATGTAATAGCTTGATATGGGTTGGAGACTCTACTTCCCTGGGGGCTCACTGATGTAGCTAGCAGGTTGGTTCCTCTTTGTTATTGTTATCT
Source organism: Myocastor coypus (assembly GCA_004027025.1). NCBI lineage: Eukaryota > Metazoa > Chordata > Mammalia > Rodentia > Myocastoridae > Myocastor > Myocastor coypus. The sequence goes on from PVJA010003175.1 coordinate 33,011, forward strand.
GTGTAGCTTCACAGTATCCTCATGTCATTCAAGCTGGCTTCTGAGCCAGTGCCACAAGGGAGGAAGACAGAGTCAGCTATGTGTTTTTATGACTTTGGAAGTTGTGCTTCCCTTCCACCACATTCTGTTTGTCATGTAGGCCAGCCATACTCAGTGTGGGAGGGGAACTCCTAAAGTCACGAACACACAGGGGAGCTCACAGGGACCCATCTTGGAAGTTGAATACTCTGTTCTTAGGTTTTCCCACTCTCTTCCTGCAGTCTGTACTCTTTCAACCTTTTAGTGCATTTCTTTAAATTCAGATAATTTGTTTTTTCATTATTAACTTTCAACTTTCCAATTGTTTCCTTTGAGTATTTTTCATTTCCTTGATAGGAATTCCCATCTGTATACTCATTATGATTATCTTTTTTTTAATTATTTGAATATATTTCTCATTGCTGTCATAAAGCACCATCCTGTAAATACTAATCCAGATATCATCTTATAATTTTTTATTGACTGGCTTTTCTTTTAGCTATTATTAACATTTTCTTGTCATTTTATATCTCCAGTAATTTTTTTATTATATACTAGATATTGTCAATGATTCCTTAGAGGGTTTCTGTTATTTTTTTCATGGGGAATTTAAAAAATTCCCTCCCTCAATGAATATTTACCTTGATGAGATTTACACTTTGAATCACATACTGCAGTTAAAATTTCTTCCCAGCTATTTCAACATCCCAGTCATTACTTATGACTTCCTTCTGATTTTGCTGCAATCTGCTACACACTTGTTTAATTCAGACATCAGTCTATTATTTAAGCATACAGATGTTTGGATTCTCCCAGAACCCTTTCTTTCTGGAATATTCATCTCAATTTCAAGTATGTCTACCAGCTCTAATTTTTGTTTTTTTTCAGTATTGGGGATCAAACTTGGGACCAAATGATTGCCAGGCAGGTGCTTATGCCACTGAGCTACATTCAGTCTGGAGTTCTGTTTTCTTTCACCTCAAGTAAGTAAGAGTAAGGTTTTGTGCTTGGATGGTAGCTGTCCTGAATCAAGAGCAGGGGCCCAATGCAGAAAAGCTGAATGAATGTTCTTCATCAGTTACATTGATCCCAGTTTTCCTCACATTTAAAGTGGAGGAGGGAAGGAAGAAAGGGATTTAAAGGAAAAAAATAGAAATAGAGCTCTTGTAAATGAGGAAGGAAGGCGGACAAAAAACAAGAATTGAAATGTGTTATGTCCATTTACAAACCCCCATGATGAAAGTGGTCAGTATATATCTGTTTCTATATTCAGTTCAGATCTTCTATGCAGAGGATTTATTTGTACCAGCTACTCTGTCATTAACAGAATTGAATTTTGTTTTTCATGTGTGAATGAGACAATGAATTGCCCATTAGAAACTTTGGATTTCTTAACCTGTTTGATGGTGTGTTTCGCACTAGGGTGATTTTCAGAAATAGGGCTATTTTGTTGGAGGGTCTCAAATGTTGGTATCCATGGTCCTACCCAATTTTGGATTGTTTAGTTTTCCTGCAAAGAACCCTCCAGTTTTCATAGGGATGAGTGGTGATAGGATATAGTAAGCTTATTTTCTACCATCCTGGGAATCTCACTGATTATTTCGTAGACTTTCACTTACAGTCTCCATTTTCAATAAGGTCTCGGCTAGATCTTCTTACTTAAAGCATATTTTATTCCTTGGGCACCATTTACAAAATTCAGCCATCTTCCAGGATTTAGTTAGCGGTGTGTTTGGGCTGTGAATAGTTAGGAGAGTAGTAGCTTCTTGTAACATTTTTTTACTCAAGTAAGAATAGTGTTTCACGCTGGGGTTATAGCTGCCCCCCGCCATGAGAAGCTGATGCGTGCTTCGCACCGACAAGAGTGGCTCTCACAGGTTGCAAGGCCTTGTTTGTCCTCTGCCTGTCTCTGAAGCTCTTGCACCCTAACTCTGGAGCATCTTGTGATTCTGTGTTAAAAATTACATTTTTTTTCCCGTTGATTTTCCCATTGGACATCTAGGTTTTAGGTTTTTCTAGTCTCCTAACTCAATTATCATTTGTCCATATTACTTTGTTAATCTCTCCCCAGTTTATGTCCTGTTCTTTTTCTGGGCATTTTAAAGTTGAGGTCTGCTAAGGAGTGACAATAACTTACATGTATTCAATCCCAATCCCATCCATTTTTAATGTTTTGCTTATTCATACTTAATGTATTTTAAAAATACTTATAACCTTCATAAATTAAATAAAAACCAATAACCTCTTACCTCTTACTCACAAAGAGTACCTTCCAAGACAGCTAGTAGATAGCTGAAACCACTGCTGTAGTGTGTAGGCCTGTATATACTGTGGGCTTTTCCCATACACACGTACGGCTGGCCTGAAATGGCCAGTGGGAGACTCCTGGGCAGTTGTGTACACAGAGCATATACACTGGACAAAGTGATGATCCACATTCTGGCTATGAAGGGTAGCACATGCAGAAATTCATCATAACAGAATAGTGAGATTTAAAATGTATGAGCTGTTTATTTCTAAAATTTTCCATTTAATATTTTCAGTCCTTGGTTGATCAGAAGGTGATTGAAACCATAAAGTGAAACTGCAGATAAGGTTAAACAACTGCACCCTTTTGTCATTTCAATTAGTTGCAATAGTCATTTAGGAAAAGGATAGGTGTCAAGTGACAAAACTGATGGCAAATCAATTCTATAATCATCTCTGTACCATGAAATGGATGTTTCTCTGTCATTTCCTTAAAGCCGTGGGGGGAAAAAGGCGTAACCATCTTCGTTAAGGTAAGGTGCTTGCTTTGGACCTATGGTGTAAAATAGCAAACGACAGGCAAGTACTTACAGGCAGGGAGGGCTGCTACTTCCCAGCTTGCCTCACAGAGGTGTGAATACAAGAGGCTGAGTATCTGTGCCATCTTTCCACCAATCAGCACAAGCCAGGGACATGGAATAATAATTCAGAGTGTTAAATTGATTGACTCACATGAAGATCTGTGAATTCATTCTCTGAAAGCCAACGGCGTGGAAGCATTTTGGCCTAACAGCAAATAATCAGTCTAGCACATAATGGAACGTACATGAACCTGTACCTGGTAAGGGCCTCTCCAAGTGGAGCACAGACTCATTCTCTAATGATTGCATTATTTTTACATTTCCAATCAACTAGGGCATTCCTAGTTCCAATTTGAATTTTTTTTTTTTAATTGTTTACTTGACACAGGGTCTTACTAGGCACCTCAGACTCATAGTGATGCTCCTGTGTCAGTCTCCCCAGTGCTGAGATTACAGGCATGTGCCACCATGCCCAGTCTTGGTGGCTGGGTTGGTGCACCTGGGGCAGGCTACCATGACGTGTACTGAGAATTGAACCTGGGTCCTTGCACTTACCTATGCAGGTGCTTAGACCACTGAGCTATCTCCGTGGCCCTGGATTGGATTTTTGATTGTTATTTCACCTATGTATTGGGAGAGCTAATAAGAAAAAAAAATCTAGCAGACAGTATTGGAACATGATCACGACTTACATTCTCAAGAATAGACACTTACTTGGGAGAGTTTGTGTACTTTGCAGGGAAGTTGAGGTTAAACAGATTAAAAATAATACCTATGAAATAAGATAATGGAGACAGGGAGATAGGTCAGTAGAATAAGACCTTGTCTGGCAAGTGCAAGGTCTTGAGTTCAATCCCTAGTACAGAAAAATAAAATAAAATAAGATTAAAAGGTCTAGGGTTGTTTAGCTAGAAATGAGATGTGATGTGATATGTGTATCTATTAGACACATATTTAGCATATAACTAAATTATATAATTACATTATATTTAGAATAACTACTTTTTCACCTATGCTGAAATCTAGAAAGGGAAATTTAAGAATAGAAATATAAGGGATACACTTTTGGCCAATACTGAAAATAGCTGTGACAGTGACGGACATTAGGATTCTTGTGACTGCATATACCTGTCTCTTGGAGAGAAGGAGCCTAACTCCATCATGTATAGTGATAAGTCCTGCCAAGTTTGACTCCTTGACTTCTCCAGGGCCCTTCCAGACCTGCAATTCTCTGACCCACTGGGTGTTGCTGGCCTTTTGACTAGGAGACTGAACTAGGCACAGCCAGATAGGAGCCTTGGGGAGGCAGCGCCGGCAGCAGCCACCACAGCGTCTAGTTCAGCTGAAGACTTCCCTCAAAGGTGACTCAGGTCAGCGTGGCCCTAGGCCCTTCCCTCTCTCTCAACTCTCGCAGAGCGACTGCCACCCAAAGGACGCTTTCCCGTGCCACCAGTACAAGCTCTGCCCCAGGGACGCCCAGGGGCGGCTGGATAGCTAGAGTTGCGCGGGAGGCGGCCAGGAGTTGCGCCCGTCACGCGCGGGTCCCGTTCTGCCCATCCGCTAGGGGCGCGCACCCCCTGGCGCGCCGGCCGGTAGCTCCCCGCTGCCGGCGCCCGCGGGAGGGCGTGAGGGAAGCGGCCGGGGTCCGAGCTCCTCCCCCGGCTCCTGCATTCGGAGCCGCCCCGCGGGAGGGGGCACCCGGGAAAGGGAGGGGGCTGGGGCTGGACAGAGGAGCGGGAGGGGAGGGCAGGGAAGGGCAGGGGAGGGGACGGGGAGGCGGGAGGCGGGAGGGGGGAAGGCGGAGGCGGGCGGGGGCGGCTGCTCGGCGGAGTCCCGGCTCGGCTCGGCCCGGCCCAGCCGGCCCCGCTGGCGGCGACTCGGGCTCCCAGCGCCGCGCTGGCCGCCACCCCTCCTCCGCCCACTCCTCGGGCGCGGCGTTGAGGTGCGCGCGCTGAAGACGCCCCCTCCCGCTCCGGGGCTCGCTCGCTCGCTCGCTCGCTCGACTGCAGGCGGCGGCGCGGCGGGGCTTCCAGCTCGGCTGCAGCGGCGCCGGCTTCCGGAGTCCCGCCGCGAAGATGCTCAAAGTCACCGTGCCCTCCTGCTCCTCCTCGTCCTGCTCGTCGGTCACCGCCAGCGCGGCCCCGGGCCCCGGGAGCCTCGTCCCCGATTACTGGATCGACGGTTCCAACAGGGATGCACTGAGCGATTTCTTCGAGGTGGAGTCGGAGCTGGGACGGTAAGGCGGGGACGAGGAGGGCGCGGCGGGCTAAGCTTCGCGCGGGTTCCAGAGGCGCGGGCTGGGGCTGCGGACGCTGCGGCGTGCGTGCGCGGGTCGTCCCTTGCCCGAGGATGCGGGAGGTTTCTCTGCCCTTGATTTCGCCCCGTAGGTGTCTCTGGGAGGGAGCTGACCTCTGCTCAGGTGCCCCTCTGCGGTCCCCTTGAGCGCCTAGGCCCGCACTACCCACCCTCCCTGCTCCTCCTCTGCTGGCTGCCACTTCTGGGTGACAGCTTTCACCGCACGTGGGCCCTGCGTTTTCAGATAGTGTCTTACCTCAGATGGCTTGCCTGACAGTCTTGTTAGTTATTGTGTGTGTGTGTGTGTGTGCGTGTGTGTGTGTGTCTGTGGCGGAGTGTCGGAGGGTGCCCCTCCAAACCTTGACAGAATTGTTAAATTAGATTCCTCCTCCTTACTGTCATCAAGCTCTGTAAAGCAAGTGGCACTAGAAATTAAACTTAAATACTAGCTTCCCTGCAGAATGTGCTCAGGAGGGAAGGGGGCAATGAATCATTTAAGAGAGTTAAAGCCAGAATAATGAAGCAGTGCTTTAAAGGGAAGGCAGCCCAAGGGGTCCAGGCAGAGGTGATTAGTGAGAAGAGTTCTGCTGCTCTTCTTTCCGGGGCTGGAGTGATTTATTTGAATTATGCATGCTAGAAACCGTCTCCCCAGGGCGGCAGAAAGAGCTCTCATCACTCCCCTGAGGATCCAAACAGGTAGCAGTTTCTCCCTGTGAATGATTCCATGTGCTCTCAGACTGTAATCCATTGAATTTTTTTCCTTTTCCTTTTCTTCCTTTCTTTCCTTCTCTTCCTTTCATGCTGAGGTGACAAGGTTTAGATGCTCAGTTTATGCAGACCTTTTATTATAGGGAATCTGAGGGTGTAAGTTCAACTCTTCACAAGTTCCACCTTCTTCTGCAATTTCATTTTTCATTCTCTATTTGCTGGAAATAATTTAGCTAACAGATACTTTTTAAAAGTACAATTAAAGACCATACAGAACTTGGTCCTTAGTGGGAAGAGGTAAGGGTCCCTGCCTGCCCTTTCTCTGATTTGCTATTAAAGGCTCATTGAGTACAAGTGTTGTGTGTTAAAACCGCTAAATTTCTGAAAGAAAATTTGGTTTAAAACTTCTCAAAAGGTTTGAGTGTCAAATAATACCTGCCTCAACCTGTTTTTGATAAAGATTTCAGTGTTTCTCTGAAGGTGTGTCATATGCACACAGAAATGAAATGACAGTGAAATGTGTCTATCTCCGTGCTTCAGAGGCTGTGACAGTTCTCAGATGGGTTGCGGTGATGCAGTGCTAAATTCTCATTGAGGAGATGATCAATTTAAAATTATTTCTGGCAATTCAGGAAAGTGCCACATAGTAGTGGAAGTATCTGCTGCTGCTGCTGCAGGGACTGTCCCAGTAGCACATCTAACTACCTTCTGCGTGACACCTAACCTTAGATGCATCTAATTGGTTCTGACTTACAAATATATGTTGTCTTCATACATAAGTTTTGCCATCAGGAAACTCAAGAAATTTCTTTCAATTTGAGGAATGACAAAGGGGTGGAAAAACAGCCTATCATTTATACACACACATGAAGCCTTAGAAAACCTAAGGAATTCAAAGTTTCTTTTTAAGGTTTTGTGCTGCATGTTGCTGAAAATTGTGGGCAATATATGTATATATATAATATATATTATTATATATTGATTGTAATTGATTGTAAGCTATCATGTGTTTCTAAGACTCTTGCTCTGCTATCTAGTCTTTTGACTATCTCAAAAGAAAAAAGAAATAACAGGATTTAAGTATTTTGAGAATAAAAACTAAAAAATTGTATTCCTGTGGCTGTTTTCAGCAACACTGTGTAGTAGTAGGTAAGTTCTCTGTAGATGGCAGCATTGGTGAGGTGTATGCTTACACTATTTGGTTAAGACTTTGAGAAATATGATCACTTCATGATCCTACTTATATTTTTTAACTAAATTAAAATGCAATGCAACTAGTATTCCAGATATAGCTATTATGAATTTTAAATATAGAGAATGCAGTGGAATTATCACTTGAGGTACTGACTAAGCACCAGAAGCACCCATCCTTCCTATACTGCAAACAAGTGGAGATCATGAATTAGTTTCATGTCTTTTTCCTCAGTCTTGAATACGAACTGCCAGCCAGTGGTAAGTCTAGGGGCCATGATTAAGTACACAGTTGACATGCATTTATTTGCTAAGAGGCCAGTACTTCTGATGTTGCGTGGTGGCAGTAGGTGCTCCAGATGTAGACGGCCACCATCAGAGTAACTTGCGAGTTGTTAGTTCCTGGGTCTCAACTATCTGTAATAAACTAGTGACTCCTGAACTCATGGTCCAGTTCCTGCCCATTGCAGTAGCATGGTGGAAACTGAGGATGTGTTTGGCAGCTTGAAGGGTTACCTTCCCATGGCTGTACCCAGAAAGCCCCTGGATAGAACTTGTGGGCAGGTGCTGGATGCTTCTGTCCATGTTTAGCTATTCAGACCAGGGAAGAGGAAATAACTTTTCTGAGAGGCTTATAGATGTGTATGAATAGATTATTTAAAACTTTCACGCAAATTAATTTTTCCAAACTTACACTTGAAAATATTTATGAGGGGCTGGGGAGATAGCTCCATGGCACAAGTGCCTGTCCAGCAAGTGCAAGATTGTGAGTTCGAACCTCAGTCCCACAAAAAAAAATAATAAATAAAGAAAATATTTATGATTTATAGTCATAATATAATTATAAACTCAATTCTACTTAAAAATGAGCTAGCCATCATCTTATTGAGAGTTCCATATCTTAGAGAGCAGTTGGTCTTTTGCCCAGTGATTTCAGGAATTGGCATTTTAAAGATTTTGCTAATGGAGAGGAGAGCTTGCCTGTGGTTCATATTCTGCCCAGAGGTTTGGCACAGGGAATGACAAGAATTGGCATGGCATGCTTTATGGCGAGGACTTAGCCTTGTGCACCCAGACCTACAGCCTTGTTTAGTTATTTTTTACCTTAGGCTTCTGCCTGATACACCAGATTGGAAGAGCCCTGGTGACTAAGTCAGGTGCATTTCCTGACCCGTACTTGAAAAAATCAAGCAGTGAGGACAGAATAGCAATGTTGTTAAATAATTTTGTATATTTTTGTTTAAATAATTTTGTATATTTTTAAATTACCATTTTACTTACTGTTGTTACTTTAGTGACCTCCAATACTCATCCTGACCATATTTGTAGAAGCAAGAATGTGTATATGGAAGCTCAGCTGGAGTCAGTAATTGATTGTAAGCTATCTCTTGAGATGTATCTATACAGATATGGATATATAGATATTCTATCTACATGTGTATATGTGATTGCTGAACACCATACAGATTTTGATAGTGAGATGTGAAGTGAAAGAGAAATGATTTCAGGAGATAATGCGTATACTTATTATCAACAATATACTTGACTATTTTCTGTTCTGTGCTGTTTGAATTTATTGAAACTATTGGAAAAATTCATATGACATCATATCCTCTAAATTGGGGAACTCATTAGGAAAACTGTTTTAGGCCATAAATCTCCCTATCCAGATTAACCTATGAGGTAGGGTGTCTTCAAAAAATGCCTCACAGACCAGTTGGCAGCACTGAATAGTGTAGACAAGAAATATTCTCTCTTCATCCAGGTAATAACTGAGTTTCCCCTTCCAAAACTTGGAAAAGCATTGGTGTTTCCCCGAGGATCTCTGGGGGACACAGGAATCCCAGCAAGCTGAGGGAACAGCAGGACTAGGTGACGAACCCTTCACCGTGCAAGGGGGAAGGAACTCGGTCTGAGAAGTGATGTGTTCCAGCAGCACTGCATATCTCTGACCAGGTGACCTTTGGCAGATTTTCCTATAAAGAAAATGGTAGTGTGTGCCTATTCTAGGAGGAGGGCTTCACTCGGTGTTTTGGGCCTGTCTTAGCTCGCTGGGGATCAAGCTGCAGTAACGAAATAGCTGGATGGCTTAAATCGTGTTTCTCCCAGATCTGGATGGAGGCTGGGAAGCATAAGGTGGAGGTGCCGGCACTTTGTTTCCCTCTATTCTGTCCCCCAGAGGACATTTTGCCATGCTCTCAGAAGGCAGAGAGGGTGAGGAAAACAGAGGAGAGAAACCAAGCTCTCCACTGCCTTACAGGTACTGACCTCATCCTAAGGGCCCTGTCCTCAGGACCTCACCCTTACCTTCGTGTCCTCCTAAAGGTTTCACCTCCAAATGCACTGGCATTAGGGCTAAGGGCTCCCACAAACGAAATTTGGAGGGGACACAATTCAGTCAACCATACAGCTAGTGAAGAATGCGATCCTCTTTTCCTCACCCCTTCTTTTCTTGGTCTGTCCCACCCCTCGGCCATTCTTTTGGCCAGTTTTTCTTTTGTCCTTGAATTTCCTTTTATACTATAGGATTCTCCATTCTAGAGACCACAGGAAAAAGAAAACACTGTAACCTGTTTATGCCCTGCATAAATTTATGTTGTCAGGACCCTGATCTCATCACAGTGGCAGCTCTAGTCGCTGCCACCCCTGCAGGTTATGGCTGTGGAAAACAATGCCACTTTTCTGTTGGCAGAGTGTTCTGTGGTTCTGAAATGAAAGGACTTCGGTTTCACCTTTACGATCACTTTACCACAGGTGTGCCTGAATGCAGAGTTGAATCAAGTTGAACTGAAAACCCTGAAACGCCTCTGAGCTATACCAACCTCTACCTATTTGGAAATTTCAAAAGCTTAAAGTCAGTTGAAGACTGTGTACAATAGGATCACTGATTTAAGAACACACTGTTTTTCCATGTTTAAATGTTGTTACAAAGCTAAAAAGAACTCCTGACTTTGCAAAATGAAAAAGACAGGTGTGGTGCTAGCTGCCTTCTATACTGCTCTGGAGAGCTCTACAGAGACAGAGAACACTAACCACAAAATAGCTTCAAAGAAGCTTCTTGTGAACACCTTCCCCTCAGAGATACATATGTGTGTGAATTTGGGGTTTGTGGTACTGTTTATGTAAGAAGAAAGCATTTAGTGTTAGCCAAGTGACTGCTTCAACAGCTAGCTGTTTTTTTGGTAATTGTTTTTATTTTTTTCTCTATTCTTACCCTCTTCTCATCTCTTTTTCTCTTCTTTAGTTAAAAAATAACTTTAAAAAGTAGTTTCTGACTTTTAAAAATCTCCTTCTTGAGGAAACTAATGTATCTAAGAAAAAGAATGGAGGCTTTTCTTTAAATTTCAAAAGTAAGCTTGTTTTGCAAAATATAGTGTCTAGTTCAGTCAGGGGGCTCAGTGAAGCCCAATAATAATTTTTCATGAAATCAGTAGCACCTGGACTCAAGTTTTTACTCCAGTTACATTAATCTTTACCTCAATTATCTTTTCCTCTGTTTCTACTGCAGGATCAGGTGAAAATTTCACAGCTCCAGTGACTTCATTAAGAAGTGCTAGCAAAATACTGATGACACAGTATTAGCTTGCTAATTGCAAATGCGTGGCAGCAGTGGGGTGGGTGATGTAAAATGGAGAGATTTTGGTCAGGGTTTTGTTCAGGCAAGATTTTACCTCTGGTGGAGATGAGGTGAAGGTAGGAGCCGGATCTGGAGAGATGCTTTATTTATTTGTTTATTCATATTGTCACTGGACATTGAACAGAGGGCCATTCAGCTCAACTGCTTGCCCAGCATTATTTTGTAATGTTTTTGAGACTGGGTCAGCTCAGGCTGAGTTTGAACTTTAATCATCCTGCTTTAGTATAAGGATTATAGGGGTGCATCAAGTGCCCAACCCTTGAGAGGGTGATTCTGTGTGTGTGTGTGTGTGTGTGTGTGTGTGTGTGTGTGTGTGTGTATTTTAAGGAAGGGTCTACAGGGTATTCAGGGTCTCACTACTAGATTGGACTCCTAGTGATTTACCTGTTTACAGCCTCCCAAGAGCTGGGATTACAGGCGCACACCACCACGCCCTGTCTCAGTTGTGGGCTCAGCATGGCCCAGGGGCAGGGCGGGTACAGCAGGCCCAGGGATCAAACCCCTGGCTGCTGTGCCTGCTGAGAGGCTGGTTCTTGTTAGGCAAAGGATACTGCATGAATGCCTTTTCTTAGTCTTTCAAGCCAGACACTGTAAAAATTCCTGTCCAGGTAATATTTTGTCATTATGGCTGTCCTATGCATTCTAGGACATCTAACTGTGCCTCAGAGACCAGTGATAGACTTCCTCCCAGTTGTGACAAATAAATATGTCTCTAGACATCGTCAAATTTGCCCAACCTTTTCCCATTGGTGACGTACAAGACACTGAGGTCCTAGAAGCTTGGAGACTTTCAGTTATGTAGATAAGTGAGCCACAGGGAGCTTGATAGATTAGGTTCAGTGGACATTGCTGAGTCTCTGCTGCAGCCAAATGCCTCTCATTTCTGTGTAACATCATTAAGGTGTCTGTCAAATGCATCCCACCTATGCTATAATTTGATTAATATTTTCCTTTAATCAACCTTATCTTTGTTAACCTAAACTTATTTCCAAGGAACGCTTCATTTGCACTAAATTCGAAAGGCAAGAACAAATTGTATATTCAGAGTAGAGGCAAATTATAAAAATACATGAAGGTGTATCACTCAGACTAAATTATATCAGGAAATGTTTGCCTTCGGAAGGTCACGAGGCTGAGGATTGTTCTCTGTAAGGAAGAGAGATTACTAAAGATTAGCAGGGTTAAAACCACAGTGGCATGAACTGAGGTTTTCTTCTTGATGTAATCAGACTAATTGAAAAATAATTGAAAGGAGAGGACATGCTTATTTTTTAACTTCCTGTTATTTAGTTCTATGTCTTTTTGCACCTGAAAATCCTTTTGGGCTACAGATCAGACCTTTTGAGCAATTATCACCAAGCCACTGTGTGGTGGCAACAAGTGGCATGAGAGTAAGGGGCTCGCTGCGGGTGACTAGTGAGCGTGGCCTGGTTTCTGACTGGATCATTATCTGGCAGTAGGGAATCAGAAATAAATCTAGCAAGTTTCAAAATGTCCTGCCTCATCCTATAAGTATACTAAAATTGTACCAGGAGCAGGGATTTTACTAGATGTGTATTCTAGTAATTCTGTAGCAAGAGGTTTAAGCTTTCATTATTCTGGTGGTTTTGTAGGGTGGCTAGGTAAGTAGAAAGAACATATTTTGATTAGGTGTATTTATTTATTTATTTGTTTACTTATTTGTCTTTTTGAGACAGGGTTTCATTATGCAGTTCAGGCTGGCCTTGGGCTCACTTTTGTAGGCCAGGCTGGTCTTGAACTCGCACTGATCCTCCTACCCAAGCCTCCCAAGTGCTGAGATTACAGGCTTGTGCCACCATGCCCGGCTCAATTAGGTGGTTTTAGATATGAAGGCGAAGTCCTGTTCATTTGCTAATGTCTGTTGCTCATACTATTTAAGTGCAGGCTGAGACCTAATCTCTATACAACTGGAGTAAAATAGTCTGTCTTTTCTTTGCAGGCTTTATTTAGAAAGTCAAAAAAGTTAAGATTATGGGGCCCGGAGGGATGGCTCAGTGGTCTAAAGCACCTGCTTGGTAAAGCTTGGGCTGCTTCAGGGACAGCGGTTCCCATCCCCAGCACCACATGCTGCGCCAGCCCTGCCCTTGGGGCGGGCTGAGCTGGCCATAAAAATGAGTGAATAAACAAACAAAGGTTCTGAAACAAGAAAAAAAAAAGGTTAAGATTGCCTTTTACCTTGGAAACTTTTAACATTTAGAATCAATGAAACTGCTACTTTGAATTTAGAATTTATATTTTGAACACAAATGCGGTTTTGATTTCGTGTTTCTAAGACCCATGTTTATTTCACAAAAGGATAATTAAGAAATTATGCACCATAAGTGAACTATATTTTGGGTATGCTGTCTTGGCACATACTTTGGGGCATCGTCTGAATACAGAGTTCACTTTTGTTCTGCTTCTCACATCCTTTTGTTGTTAGAAGATCCAAATTTTCTATTTTTACCACAGGATTGTTTCTGCGTGAAGCATATCTTGCTGTCTTATTTCTGTTGCTTTTATTCTTGACAGGAATTGTCAATATGAGAAAGTATATCTCTTATACAATCAATTTAATAAAGAAGTTGAAAGGAAAAAACTAATATGAGCTAGCGATACAGGGCCGTAGCTGTCTTTTCAGTAGTGATAATTCTGACTTGCGAGGACTTAGCTGTCTTCATGCGGGAGCGCTGGACCTTGAAGTGTTCCAAGATCTTGGCTCTAGCAAAAGGCATGCTGAGCACTGAGTTCATTCTACGCAAAGGCAAAATGAATGGCAGAAAATTGCATGGGTGCATTTTACTTTTCAAAATTTACAAAGCATGAAAACTGGAGTGGCAGATAATAATGGGAATTAATATTGGGAAGTCCATATCTTTAGTATACCAAAGAAGGTCTGTAAAAAAGGAATTAATCAACACTGCGTCAATTTTAAATAATAGAATACTACTCAACTATAAGTAAGGATAAAATGGGGACTTTTACAGGTAAATGGATCCAACTTGAGACCATACTCATAAGTGAAATAAATCAAGTCCACATGTGTAAACATCATATAGTCTCATTAGTGGGAAAAATTGAGTAAATCAGACCCAGTATATACAGTAGATATTGTGAATTGGGAAGAAACCGTTCAAAAGGAAAGAGAAACTGTGATGGAGGAAGGGGAAAGGAAGGAAAGGAAAAGGAAAAACAAGGATATAAAAATAAGATAGTTAAGGTAGCTATATAGTTAGTTTCTGTTAGTTCATTGAAAAGAAAAGTTTGTGTTAGTATTATTTGGACAAGATTTTATCCCTCGGTACTCTAGTGTGTTGTATATTATGACTCTTCTATCATCTTGTTTTGAAATTCGTTTTTTTCTTTTTAAAAATGGAAACCAAATTTGTAGGAAAGGAGAAAATAATCATTATGAGAGCAAAAGATGGCTGTAGAAGTCACAGGGCCAAGTTGACGGACTCAGAGGGAAAACATACCATTAAAGGAAGGGGAAGGAGAGGAGTGGCAGCTTCTGATAGCCTATGATGTGAAGGATTGAAGTCAGTTATGTAGACCAAGAAAAGAGCCAGTAAACAGACAGGAAGCTTGGCTAGGTGTGGTGGTACACCTATAATCCCAGCACTTGGGAGGCTGAGGCAGTAAGGTGACTGAGTTCAAGGCCAGTCTGAACTGCATAGTGAGACTCCATCTCAAAAAGGCAAAGCAAACAAAAAAGAGACAAGCAGTAAATATGATAGGTATTGTGAGCCACATGGTCTGTGTGGAGGCTCTATACTCTGGTTGTTGAGTAAAATCAGACACAGCAGAATTGAGAGTATGTTGCTCTGTTTTAATAAAACTTTATTTATGACTGTCAAATTTGAGTGCCCTGTAATTTTAATATCACACAATAGTATTCTTTGGTTATTTAAAAACATTTTAAACTATAAAATTTATTATGAAATGGAGCAGCTGCTAGATTGTGCCAGTGGTGTATTGACTTATATTAGTCAAGTTAGAATTCTGTAATGGCATGCAGAACACCAAAATGGCATCGATTTGGAGGTAGATTTATTTACTTAATCAAGTGCATTTGTGGAATATCAGGCCCTGATCTCTGGTGGTCAAGGGCCTATAGGAGAGAAGCCAACATGCAGTGCAGAGGCAGAATGGCTCATCAGTTTGAAACAGGTTTATACAGTGTGCGTCCTAGTGACCAGCTAAGTGTCACAGTGACCAACTGTTTCTCGATCAGAAGCAACCGGAACTGCAACAGGAACTTTGACCTGGACAATTGAGAGTATACTGGTTGGGAGGGAGGGCATTTTGTGTTACAGTTCTATTCTTCAATTACATGAAAATTTCAGGACAAATTTATATTAATACATCATTTATTTAAAGAATGATCACAAATCCCCTTTTCACCTTAAAAAATGTGAACTCCACAATAATTTTCAGTGTAGTCACAAGCTTTACAGGAACACTAACCCTTTCTCTAGATCCATTGAAATGGTTAGTGATAGTTCTTATCTGTGCAGTATCATTGATTAGTCCTGGTCATCTATTTCTATTTTTTCTGTTTCTTTTATTTGATATTGATTGTATAGCTGATGTTACCTCATAGGATGTTTTGAAATTGAAAAGCTTTACTTGAGTATGTTTAAGGTAAAACTTCATGTCATGTTTAGTATTCATATCATACCTACTACCTGTGGGCAAATGTGTTTTGAATATAATAATGAAATATATTTCAAGCGTTCTCTTTCTATTATAATTAGAATGACACAAAATTAATCACAAATTATTCAATATTTACCTCTTATAAATTTTAATTTTGGTTTCTCTTTACTAATGTACATTACCTATGTGTTAAATAATCCTTCCATATGTTTTGTGTATATCTCAGATAGACTAACGCCCTTTACATTGGGTCCCTCCAGCCATGGAGATAGCTCAGTGGCATAAGTACCTGGCTTACAAATGCAAGGTCCTAAGTTCAATCCCTAGCACCTCCAAAAAAAGCAAAAGTAAATTTGGACTCTCTTTTAGTAGATAATTTTTTGGAAAAGCACAGTATTTTCCTTTTTATTCTGAATAGATCTTGGAGCCAAACTAAAGCAGAGATCTCTAAATCAGAATGAGTGAGACCATGTAGTTTTGAAGGCTTCTAAAAGAAAATATTAGAGAATCTATTTTTTTGATTTTTGCTTTTAATTTTAACTTAAATTATTATTATTATTATTATTATTATTATTATTATTATTATTATTAGTTTGGTACAAGGCCTTGCTACATAGCTCAGACTCATAATGATACTCCTGTCTCAGCCTCCCCAGTGCTGGGATTACAGTTGTATACCACCACACCAGGTTTTGGGGTTGGGACACTCATCGTTCTGGGGCCAGCACAGTATGAGGTACTGCGTATTGAACCTGGGTCATTGCACTTGCCAGGCAGGCATTTAGACCACTGAGCTATCTCCCCAGCCCTAATATTAACTTTTGAGTGTCTTAAAATGCATACTATATAATGGTAGCACAAGTATGGCATTTATGGGTATGTAGTACACATGTTTTAAGTGCATGTACTCAAAGGCCTTTCGTTAGATAATTACTGGAAGAAAAAATAGTATGTGTAAATAAACTGATTAAATTTCTTGCATTTAAATAACATTCTCCTTCCTGAAAGTGATGTTAAGGCAGATAAGTAGGTCAAAATGCAGACAAAAAATCATATCACAAAGGTATGTGTGTCTTTGTGCAGAAAGGGGAAGTGGGTACATCTGTGTGCTTGTTGTGAATTTTAAGACTGCTTGATGAAAGGTTTTGATAAGAACTTACTGCTATTACAACCAAAAAATAACAAGCATAAAAGAATAACAAAAGGGAGAGTGAAAGAATGCAGCTTGTTCTTGAAATAGAAGGTTAAATGAAGTTTGGGTTCAACTACAGAGTTGGGTGGTCATGGAGTTTGGTGAGGAAAAGAGAAGTAGGATGCTTTGGTTTGTTTGCAGAACCTTCAGTTTTAATGAATTTAGTTCATCGAAATCCAGCTCACTGCTACCTTAGGCAGCTGAAGGCAGTGGCCTAAAGCGTTCTGCGGGCCTGGGTGCCAGGGTACAGCATCCAGCCCTGCTGCTCCATGTGCCATCATCACCTACCTTTTAAGTCCTGCTTCAGGATGATACGACTGCAAAATTTCCTAGATACAAAAAGTAATTCTTTAAAAACAAAAAGAGGAGGATTAGACCTCAGACCATCTTCTGATTGAATGTTTTCTTGGAAAGGTAATAGATGGGACATGTTCATTCTTTAAGAGTGGTGGTCACTGACTTCTAGCATGATAATGAATGACTTGACTAATGTTACAAACCAGAACATAGGAAGAAGTAAGTTAATTACAGCAAACCTGTAACTATGCCGCACACTTAGTGGTATGTATAGGGCAGCCATTGAATGGTTTCTACTTGAAGCCCTCATGTACCATGTAACAATAATATCAACTTGCATTTTGCTCTTCATTACTTAGAGTTTTGTACCTTTCAAAATTTTTAATTTTTTTTTTTTTAAATTTTTAAAGAGAATACAGGGGCCCAGCGGGATGGCTCAGTGGTCTAAAGCGCCTGCTTGGGGAAGCTTGGGCGGCTTCAGGGACCGCGGTTCGTTCCTTGGTACCACATGCTGCGGCAGCCCTGCCCTTGGGGCGGGCTGAGCCGGCCATGAAAATGTGTGAATAAACAAACAAAGGTTCTGAAACAAGGAAAAAAAATAAATAAATAAAAAATAAAAAAATTCTTAAAAAAATAAATGAAGGGAATACAAAATAGTAGAAAGCAAAGAAAGAAAAAGACCTACATTAGAAATGATACAGAATTTCACTAAACAAAATGATAGGAATTTGACAATGTTTGTTGTATGTTGCCTTCATGCTAGTTGTTCAGATTACCCAATACGAGCATGCAAAATTGTTTTAAAAATTATAGGAAATTAAAAGGAGAAGAAAAAATTAATTTAAGCATGAACTGCTCCTTTTAGTTCACTGCACTGTTTTAGTTTCATCTGTTTTGTCTTAAAAGGGCAATCAGTGGCTACTTCTAACTCGTTAAGTTATTGTCTTCCATTTAGGACTTTAACAGACATACAAAGTTGTTCTTCAGTGGTACCATCCTTAGCAGGACGTAAATATATTGTTTCCTATTTATTTTAATGAATCTTATGTGTTTTTCACTGTTCTCTGTCAGTACAGTCACAGAAGAAATAAGTCTGCATTATTAAATGCAATCAAATTCAAAATATGTAACTCAATCAATGTGGCTTGGAGGGGTCAGTCATAATGGATCTCTTCGAGATTTCTTTTAGGAAGGGAAACATTTCAATGACTACTTGCAATTCTAGGTACTTCCTTTCCTTTGCCTTTAATGTAAACAAAGATAGTAAAATTTTTGATGACATAAATTCATCAGGGTCTTCCAAAGTCAAACATTCACAAGAGTGAACTAAAAGCATAATAGACACTGCTAGCCCTATGTATATGGGCCCTATATATATATGTGTGTGTGTGTGTGTGCATCTCCACCTTAGTGGAAACTTTAGGAAGTTGTCAGGTTAATTTCCAGCAAACCAATACGTTCTTTAAAACACTACAATACAAAGGAAATGGATGTTGGGACCGGTTGAGGGCAGTAGGAGAGCAGTCAGCATGCAGTGCCGGCCTGCACTGAGTGCAGCAGGAAGATAAGCCCAGCTTGAGTGACAGGTGGTGGGGCTGACGGAACAGGTGGGTAAGGCAGCCCTCAGGGTGGCTGCATGGCTGGAGCACCAAGTGGGCCATTCTGGACAGGGCAGTCGGTGGCTAAGAAGGACTGCTGAGCAAGAGATGGGCTAAAATGGGAAAAAATAAAATCTCTCCCAGATGGCTGTGCCTCTTTGAACGTAAAACTGAACCTTATTTAGCTCGTTCATGCAATGAGGATTGTGTCAGTATGTCCATCTCAGGGTTACTTTGACAATGTAATGACATCACATATATGAAATGTGCAGGTCTGTACCTGGCATGTAAACTTACTGTCTCTTCTGTATAGGCCAGGTGGCAGGATGTAGGACAGGGTGATTTTGAACTGGGTGTGAGTAGGATAAGTATCTGACTTGGTGGGGCTCCTAGAGCCATTTAGCAGTCTCACTCGGCTTGGTTCGTTGCCTTATTTACCTGCACTTCTTTTCCTAACCACAACGATGAAACGTTAAACAAATGAGATTGCTATAGCACTACTGTCTTTACATATGCTTCTTATTATTTCCATAGTACTACAGGATATTTATTATGTGTACCACTTTTTAAATGAGAAATCTGAGGTTCCGAATGGTGAAAGTTTGTCTAAGCCTTGGCCAAATGACTTTCTAGTATTCCTCATATCTCAGTGGTGCACATAATTAAATTCTCTCCTCCCAATAAAATGCTTCTGCTAATCCTGCCAGAGCTGTCGTCCTCCTCCCAAGGTGGACAGTTTCGCCCACTTCTGCACTGTCCTGTCATCTCAGATATATTCACCTCCTGTCCTTATGGTCTTCCAGGCCAAGGTCTTGTATCTTTAAGAATCTTCCCTTTGAATTGAAGAAGTCAACATTTTATCCATCCTGAGCTCTTTACTTGAATTCAGGAGACAGAGCGAGCAGCTTTGGAATCAGCAGGTCGCCAAGACTCAAGGGCTTTCAAAACGTGTTGGAAAATCCTTGGATACTTTCGTTCTTGTTTTGTGCTTTTTAAGTACCACACATTCTTAATTCTACATGTACTCATGGTTAATTTTGCTCACTTTGACTTCCTTCAGTGAGCCCTACAAACATTGACAATAGTTGCAAATATCTAAAAGTTAGCAAGAAAGTATATTTCCTAACTTGTCCCACTTAGTTTAGCTACTACAATGCATTCCTCTTGACGTAGGACCTTGCAGCGGCTGCAGGCAGCCAGCACCATCCTCGCATGCTCCTGTAACACACCCTCCGCCCCAGCCACAGCAGGGAACGGGAGCTAACTGATCAGGGATGATTCGGAAACTGTGAGCATCAACAGTGTGTTCACTGCTGATCTTTATTTGCGGATGTTATTTTAAAAACCATTTACCCAGTTGTTTTAACTGTTAAAAATGTGGATCACTCTTTGACTTAATGTCTAAGTAGTGTGATCAACTTTCTCTTCCTGATGTTTACACACAGCCAAAAACCATTATTTTGCAAAATTTGTCTCCATTTCTATTTTGACAACCAGAGGGGCCAGATAAGTGTACTGAAGGAAATTGTGGGTGGGAAAAAATGGTGTGGAAACAGGGGTAAGGGGCAGAAGAAGATTGCTCTTTTCTCTGGCCTACTTCTTCCTGAGTCCTATTGTGCTCCAGCCCGCAAGTGCCCCTCTATGGCATTGTGATTTCTCCTTCTTTCTTTGTCCCAGTAGCCCTAGGTCCTTTTCCTGTTCTGTGTGTCAGGGGGAAATATTTCTGCCCCTCCACAGCTCCTGCATTGATGCTGTAGCCTCCATTAGCTGCTGGCATTTGGGCTTGAGCCTCCCAGGGGCAGAGAGGAAGGAGATGGAGCGGGTGGGTTCATGTGAGGAGAGTTGGCCCTTGTAGAAAAGCGACCGGAGGCCTTGCATGCTCTGTCTCTCCCTGCCATCTGAGGACGCGGGAAGAAGTCGGCCATCTGCATGTGCAGAAGACAGCTTTGCCAGAACCACTCTGGCACCGACTCTCAGTCTGTGAGAACTTCCAGCTTCCAGGAACTGTGAGGAGTTTGTGCCTGTTGTTCAGCCATGCAGCGTACCATATTTTTTTAATGGCAGCCAGAGCAGACCAAGAAACTCCTGTCTTCCTTTCTTCCCCTTTGACAACATTCTGACTTCAGAGTCTGAGGAAATTGAGCAGCTTTGCCTTCTCAGGTGCTCGCCATCGTCTTCCTCACAGGCGTTGGGAGAATGTAGGCCAGAGCCTGGCTCCCCGCTGGTGCCTCCTCCACCTTTGCTTTATTTAGCAGGCAAAAGGAGGGTTCCCTGGCACACCACCACCCTGGGGGCCCCTACGTTGAGGCCGTCTTCCTGCAGTCGCACTACTCTGCTCTGTGGTCCAGGCCCTGACACCTCGGGAGCCCGCTGTGCGCCCATACCTGTTGGCTTCCCAAGTGCTGCTTCCTGCCAGCTTTTGGTACATGATTTCCTCAGCAGCTGGCACAGGATTTCTTCGTTGCCAGCTAGGAGCTTAGCTATTAAAAAATAAAACTTGGCCCATTCTGAGTATCGTATGTTTCTGTGAGGACTTGGCTCTGAATTCTGGCACGGCTCACACGGTCACTGTGGGCATCTCTCTCAGGACTGAGAAGCCAGCATTCCTCTGGGTCTCTGATCACATTTTCTCTCACGTCTTCCAAACACCATTTTCAGCCTTGAGAAACATGGGATGCTGATCACAATTTGAAGGCTCACTTACCAGCATTTTGTTTGATCTTGCTGATTATTATTATTATTATTATTATTTTTTTTTTAGTTTCAATTTTTTTATTGTTTAAATTTAACAATGGTTATATTACATATTTTCATCATCAGATCAGTTTAGATTTCTTGCTGATTATTATTATTTTTTAATCTGTCCATATTTGTTTAGCACTAGGTTGTCTTCTGTGGCTGCTGGTTTCAGTCTCACATCTTAAAATTCTGAGTTCCTAAGAACACACTTTATGTGAAGTTGATGACTAGCTGACACATGACAGCACACAGGGTATTTGCTGCTTGACCCTGAATGAGCCCAAGATGACTCAAGGGAAGAGACGTTAGGTGTGGGGAGTTGTTCAGTATTAAGTCAATAGGGATGGAAAGATGTATAAGAGAGTCCCAGCTTACCCACCTAGGAACTATGTCATTTCAGCCTAGTTTTCGATGAGCCTTAGCTTCTGCCTGTATAAGGGGCAGATAGTAATTAAATAGGGTAGGCCTATTTAATGGCATGTGCCATGTTCAGGAACATTGGTATTAACAGATGGAGAGAGTGGAAGATTGGATATCATGATTCCCCCAAATGTCCTCAGAGTCCGAGGCTCTGTGTTTCCCCAGGTTACAGCAATTTTCTGCTGCTGCTTGCCACTTTCTGAGCCTCTAGGCTTCCCTTTCCCTTAGGGAAAACTCGTTGTGCAGTATTTGTAAATATTTGACCATTGTTCTTCATGTTTCACATACTGAAAAGAATGTAAAGAGTGTGAGGTATAATTGTAAGGTGTTCCACATCTGTACAGAAAAGGACAGCTGGGGTGGTTTAAAATAGTAGGTGGTTCTTTTTACATGATTTTTATAATTTTCCTTGCTTCTAAGAGGTTGTTAAAATTAGCAAATATTAATCTTTTGATGCTTTGAGATCTTATTCTCACTAACACTTTGTCACAGATTCATTAGATTTTTATTTAGAATGTTGTATTCTTCAACAGCAAAGAAAACAACCAGACATATATCAACTTGTCTGATTCAGAAATAAAGAATAGAGTTCTGGAAAGCAGTTAAGGATCTGTCTGTCTGTCTGTCTGTCTATCTATCTATCTATCTATCTATCTGTCTATCTATCTATATTATATGTTAAATATATACATTAGCATGTATATATTAGAGAGCACCTTATTTTAAAGAAGCCTCTTAATATCTTTTTATTGGTGAAGAAAAATCACATATAAGAGACTTCTGATATTTGAGTGTTATGATTTTATTAGCATTCTGTCATCATTGTACTTCTCTAACTTGCTGTTTAATGATAGGATACAGTTTGATTTTCAGGTTCTTCACACACTTTTCTTTTATAGTCCCCCCCGTCCCCCGGAAGAGCATACTGCTGTTTAGGATCTCACTACTATATTGGACTCATAGTGATCCACCTGTGTACAGCCTCCCAAGAGCTAGGATTACAGGTGCACACCACTATATCCAGTCTCAATTGGGGTGGGGATGGCATGGCAGGCCTGGGGATCAAATCCCTGGCCCCATCTGCTGCTATTTGGCTGGCCATCATTGCACACTTTTTAGTAACTGTTTTTCATTGTTTTAGTCTCTATTCTGGTGGCAGAATTATTTCATACCATGACAGAAAATAATAAACTGTAAGAGCTATGCTAATGGTAGTGCTATGGCTAGGAAGTAAAGGGGGTGTAGCGACCCAGTGGCCTAGCAGGTGCCTCCCCTGAGTTCCGCTCAGCTGAAAGGTAGTCATTCTGGAACAGCTGTCTATAAAAAGGGAAGGATCACAAGTTAGCGAATGTCATAGCCTCTCCAGATGTGTGCTACCTCCAGGGTTGCAGCAGTGCACCAGCTCTGCAACAGCTCTGGTCATGAAAAGTGAGGCTATAGGCCTCATCAAATGAACTAGAGGCAGGCCATGGAAAAACTTAATTCTGTTAATTTTTGTTAATTGTTGAGATACCGCTGCTATATTTGTTTTAAATTTTTTGGTGTATACACTCAGCACTCTGTGTAACAGTATTTTTGAATTTGATGTCATATTTATATCAAAGTATGTTTGTTCAGATACTTGTGAACATGTGTTTTTGAAAAAGTCTATTTGTTTTCACACAATGTGTAAATGAGCTAATTGTGGTTCTCATAACCTGACATGTTATCTGCTTATATTCCAAGGTTGTATATAATAGTGTCCATAATTTTGCCTGTTTTTCTTTCAT
The DNA here is from genome assembly GCA_004027025.1 of Myocastor coypus. NCBI lineage: Eukaryota > Metazoa > Chordata > Mammalia > Rodentia > Myocastoridae > Myocastor > Myocastor coypus. Next base: position 56,362 of record PVJA010003175.1, read on the forward strand.
ATCAGTACTATTATTTTTATTATATAAAATTTTGTTTCTTACTATCAAAAAAATTTCCAAGGCAACCATGATTGTGCAAATGTACACTCCACCTCTGATACCTGTTAATTTCTATTGTTAGTGAACCTTTTAGATTGTAATTGATACGCATTTTTCATAGGATTATTGTAAAGATTTAAAGAAGATAAATCATGCAACTGTGCTTGTTAAGCGAAAAATGTGTGCGCGTTAACTAAACACCAGACTTTATTTGGATCTACCCAGCTTTTCCACTGGTATCCAGTTTGACTTTCAGGGTCTATTCTAGATAAGCACATTGCATTGAGTTGCCATGTCTGGTTTGATTTGTGGCAGTTTTTCAGTCCTTTTTTCGTGTTTAATACCCTTGAAAGTCTTGAACGATACTGACCAAGTGACCCCTACACTGCTCATCACCCATTTGAACTTATCTGCTATCTTTCTTAATTATGAGTTATGAAAAGAATGCCACTGAATTAAAGCACCATTCTGTGTCATCGTTTCAGAGAGGACATGGCACCATATGTCATTTCTCAAGACTCTAACCTTTTTCACTTGCTAGTTTTCTTCATGTATGGTTACTATGTATCTTCTTATCTTTTCTACCTAGTTTTTGGAACTGGGTAACTAAGCCCAGCCACCAGAGGAGGGAGGGGATCTAAATTCCACCAAGAACTATAGATATTACTTTTAATTCTCTGGGAGGAAAGTTTGTGAAGTATTACTTTATCACTAATAAGTTATTATACATATACAAAAAATACATACCGTACATGCATATATACAATATATGACTACATGTGTACAAAATGAATGCCTTGGTTCATTTTCCAAAAATCTAGTAAGGAATATATCACTAACAATAATCGTCCAATTGGGAGTGTACTGACAGCGAGAAGCTTCGAGTCTGATATGAGACGCTATCCCTGCACTCTTCTGCTTGGACAATAGAATATATTGGAGATGATACTTTACAGCGAGGGCAAGGAGTCAGAGTCCAGTTGTCTCAACAGAAGTAGACACTGGTGCCTTAAATCTTGTCCCTTCTCCCGTGCTTGTGAAGTGATCCTCTGACATCACGTTTGAAATGTCATTACTTTGTTGAAAACTCGTTAATGTCTTTGATCCCATTCAGGAGGTAAATCTCCTTTGCACAGACAATAGGTCTTTTCAGAGCAGCTCTTCTTGCCCTACCTGCCTCTCTGGCACTGCCCCTGCATCCTCACATTGATACCATTCTCACCAGCTCCTTTTCCTCATCAAGAATGTGCCATGCCAACCCATGTCAGAATGTAGCTTTTCCAATCCCCCATCCCCAAATCACATCAACTCACTGTGCCTTCTTTGTCTACTTCATCAATATGTTTCTTCCTCAGAATGGAACAGGTGATATCTCAGGGCAGTCCTACCTGACCGAGAGGTAGGTAGCCTTACGCTCCGCCTCTGCTGTTTGTGCACTGATGTCAGGCTCTTTCTGCCTCTACAGTTGTTCCCCTAAGTGCCTCTGAGACTTTTTTTTTTCATTCTTATATGCTTTGACAGTCCCAGTCAGATGTTCTTTTTGTTTGTTTGATTTTGTTTTTGTTTTGTTTTCTGACACCATGCTTCTTGGTGTAGTATACATGTTACTTTTTTTTTTTTTTTTTTTTCTTTCAGGACTGGGATTTAAACTCATGACCTTGCACTTGCCAGGCAGGCACTTGTACCTCAGAGCTATCTCCCCAGCCTCTTAGCATAGTATAGGCTGGCCTTGAATTCACTATGTGGCCCAGGCTGCCCTCAAAGTCCCAGTGATACTCCTGCCTCCGCCTCCCAAATTCTGATGTATGTCACTATGCCTGGTCCAGTCCCTGTCAGTTTTTAAAGAAAAAATATTTTAGGGCATCTGTTAAATCATGATAAGGTACACTTTTTCAGTATCACCTGCAGTGAGGTTTTGGAAAGGAGAAGAGAGAGATTGGGCTCAACTCCAAATACAGTAAGAGCATATGGGAATTCATACCCAAGGATCAGACAGAGTAGATGGAAATTTACTAAAAGAGGGCATCAGGAACCAAGGGAATTCTGGGTAAACCAACCTGATAGGATTCTTGGTGAAGGCAGCCAAGGTAATTAGATATTACTTGACTTCTGGTGGGGGATGAGAAACCTATTTAGATATTAAGACAGATTACATATAAAGCATGAGGGTTTTGCTAAACTGATTTAGTAGTGTTCTTAAACCATTTTTTACAAGGACAGAGGACGTACATAGGTGGGCCTAGGTGAAGGTTCAGAAGCCTAAAGTTTGGTCAAAGCAAGAATCTTCACCACAAGTGATAGATTTTCAAAAATGTTAGCTGCGGCTAAGTTATAGGTCACAATGACTGCATAAGCCTAACGGAAAAGTTTACTAGCCCTGTGGTCCCCATTTTCCTGTTGGAGAGGGTAAAAAGAGGTTAAGGCTGATACCTGATCTGGTTCTTTATGTGCTCTAAAAGGGGCAGTGCTGATGATAATTCAAGCCTCAAATTGAGAAATCACTGAAGAAATTATGGTTGTATCTTGTGCCTGTTTTCATATACGTGGCATAGTCCATGCACCCTAAGTGTTCTGATAGATTTGTTTGTTTGTTTATTTATTTATTTTTGCTGTACTGAGGGTTGAACGCAGTACCTTGCCCTTGTCAGGCAAGTGCTTATTCTACTGAGCTATCTCCTCAGCCCTCACCCTTAGTATTAAGATTTTGACCTAAGAATTTTCAGAAACTTAGAACTTCATCACATCTTCTAAGTCACTCAGTCCAGTGTCGCATTTTAGGAGTGAAGACTTAGAAGCACAGAGAAGTCACATGTGTTTCCCGGCACTCCTAGGCCAGCTAGTGGAAGTGGGATCAGAACCTTGGTCTTCCATACTCAACCTATCAGGACGTTGGTCTTCTGTTACTCAGCCTCTGTGACACTGTTGTTTTCCTCACAAGTGCTATTCACAGATATCTGGGCTGCAGGCATTCCTGGCTTTTCCTCCTACAATTTTCTTAAATTATTTTATAAAAAAACAACATTTCTTATACCCAAGGATCTCTTAGACATTCTGATGCTAAGTTTGTAGTATTTGGTGTACCTTGTATATGATGCTTACTCTAGAGGACTCACAAAAAAAAAATCTTAAAATATAAAATACAACAAAAATGACTAAGGTTTAGATAACATTTTAAACTTGATTTCTTTCCTATTTTGGGAAGTTCCCTCAAAAGTATTAAAATCACAGTTAAGAATCCTTACCTGAAGAATCTTACCCAGATAAAATTTCCTGAAAACTTTTAGACAGTCTGGGCTGAGGAGATCGCACAGTAGAATAAGTGCTTCTCTGGCAAATGCAAGGTCCTGAGTTCAATCCCTGGTACGAAGGGAAAAACCCCAACACCCCAAAAAACCTCTTAGGCAGTCTATGGTTGGGGAGCTGAGATACTCATTTCTCTACAGCTTACTGAAAAATCTAGTTAGATATCCAAGTGACCCATCTGTCTTATAAAGTTAACTACATTAAAATATGACATAAGTAAGTCCTCTTTTGGTTGATCTTCCTTAGTCCAGGAAAATTAAATGTTTGATTGCAAGGTAGATTCATTTATTATTAGAGTATTAGTTACATGTAGTAGCATATTAATTGATATTACATAATAGAATCATATATATAGAGAGAACTTTCATGTGACTTGAATATACCATGAAATCAAGCTTATTTTCCTAACACTGGGGATGATATTGATTTTCTTGTCTTTATAAAAGAAATGTATCAGATATTTATTCTTAAATTAAGGTAGACAACACATGATTTGCATTAAATATGTATTCTGTTTTTTGTTTTATGAAAGATAAAACATATTTTCATAACCAAATAATAAGAAAATAACTACAGTTATTGCATTGTCTATCATCTTCGAAGTAGTACACAGTATAAAACCTAAACCAGAGACACAAAAGAAGCTTGTCTTTGCATTTGCATTTCAGTTATTTCACTGACTACAGGGACCGAATGACACAAAAGTTCAGATTACTTTTTTTTCTTTTCTGAGACAGTCTCACTGCGCAGTTTGGGCTGCCTTGAACTCGCTGTGTAGCCCAGACTGACCTCAAACTCAACAGTGGTCCTCCTGCCTCAGCCTCCTCTGTGTACTGGGATTACAGGCATGCACCATCAAGCGTTCCAAATTCAGATTACTTTAACTGATAAGCAAAGTTATTTCTATTTGCTGTTGACATCAGTGCCTGAAGTTTTGATTGTAAATACAGAAAAGTGTAACAATGTCATTTTTCTTCTGTGTACATGAGAATGGGTACAGTCATTATCTGTCCTTTCTTTTCTTCCCTGGTCTTTTCCTCTGGTAAGAGTCAACACTACCACTTTCTTAGTGCCCTTAAATTACCATTTTATCCCCTTCAGTCTACTTATTAAGTCTTATAGTTTCATTAAAAAGAGTTCCCCTTATTCTACCTCCCAGACTAATTCTTCAGTCTAATTTATTAAGCCTCTCATCTGCCTGTGACTTTATTGCTAATCAATATTACTTTTCTTTTTAAAAGCAATAAGATGACTTGCTCTGCATGTCACAGAGTGCTGAATACTTGGGGACAGTGTTTACTGATGAATAGGAAACTTGCACAGAACTCTCTGGGACCTGTTTATCATAACTGTGCGAACAAAGGTCTCAGCCTTGGGTGTGAAGGCTCCTCACGAATGGCTCTAACTTGTAGAACGTTTGCTCAGCCAAAGTAAGTTTCTGTGTTTTCCTTTTTTGGTGTTTATTTATAACAAGCATCAATGTTAACAGTTTTTTTCTGCCACCATGAAGAGTTCTAACTATGCCCTGGAGACCTTTATGAATAGGTTTCAGGATCGTGTGACGCTTTTAAAATTGAAAGTGAAATTCTATGTATGGAAGTATTTTTAGAAGAGAATGATCAGGGCCTTCATCAGACATGCTCAGCTATGGGAGGCGTGCTGATATTTGAGGTTCATCCACACAAATGTCTCCTTACAAATTCTTAGAATAGCCACCAAACACCAGGCCTGTGCTGACGTACTCACTTCGAAATTGGTTGCTTCCCCTGCTGTTGCCCTGCTCAGTCCATCTGTCCCCCAAAAGGGCTTTCTACATTCTTGTGCTCCCAGTTTTTTTTTTACCTCTTCTGTGTTTTCTTTTAGCAGTTAAGATGTTTTCATGCATGTCACTTAGTGAGTATGCACCGAAATATCACAGAAAGCCAGCTGAGACGGTGTTAAAGAATGGAGTAGAATTACGGACCAACATAACCTGCCGCTCACGCTGCTCAGGTCCTGCATGAGTGCTGTCACAGACCACAGCTTCATTTCTCTGCGTGTCCTTGCACTTTACTCTCCTGGCTTCGTGGGCCTTGTCTTCACAGCAGCTTCCTTCATGCTAGCAAACCACTGCTGTCAATACTGACAACCAGTCACCCTCACCGCGACACCAGGGATTGTAACTTCTTTTAATTAATAATCCAGAATTGCATCCCTCTGGCTCGGGGATGGCTGTGCATGTGTTCATATCACAGTCACACAAGTCACAGAGACAGAGGGAGTTAGAGGGCAGTGTTGGATTTACTCCAGGCATTATCTGCTGTTAGGACTTTGACAGTCTCAATGTGTGTGTGTGTGTGTGTGTGTGTGTGTGTGTGTGTAGGAAAGATAATAAGCAACAACTACTATGTTTTATTATATTCTTCAAATTAAGTGGGAATAAGGGCTGGGCTGATAGCTTGGCTGTCTAAGTACTTGTCCTGGCAAGTGCAAGGACTTGGGTTCAATCCTTGGTACCTGTTTGTACCATATGGTGTCCCAGCCCCAGAACCCTGGGCTTGCCATGCGGACCACCAAAACCAGACATGATGGGACACACCTGTAATCCCAGTGCTGTGGAGGCTGAGATGGGAGCATCACTATGAATCCAAGCTGTGTACTGAAACCTTGTACCAAATAAATAAATAATTAAAAAAATAAGTAGGAATCAGGCATGCATGTAGCTCCTAGTACCTGATTATAGGTATGCTGTGGAAGATAGGATTTTTTTTTTTTGTTATAGAAGATTGGAATATACTGTTGCTCAAAGAAGCTTATATGAAACTTTAGTTCCCTGGGGTATTATTTTCTGTCACTGTTCTACTGGACAACTCCTCCACTTCTGATTGTATATATATAATAGGAAGGAAGAGAGAGACCTATGTATACACATAAAGAAAGATTATGATACACTTAGGGGAAATGTATATATACATATGTACACACATGTGTTTATCTTAAGAGGTATATGTATATATGTGCATATTCATTTATTCACTTTATTGACTTATAAATATTTTATGTATTTAGCACATGGATATGTTTGTTTAGAAATCTATCAATATATTGCTAAGTTATTGTTTGTGAGGTATGACAATTATTCTACATGTACAAACAGAGAACTATATAACTTATTTATTTCTAGGCCTCAGTTCTGTGCTTGTGGAGGCTTGAAGTGCTGCCCCTGTGGAAAGGCAGCAGAGGGAAAGGGTGTAAGCAAGAGTAGTGCTTTTGATGTGATAGAATTTCTCTACTTTGGGTAAAGCTCAGTTTTACTCCCCAGCCTTTCAACTGACAGGATGAGAGCTATCCAGATTATGAAGGGTATCTTCTTTTACTTTAGTGCTGCCTGACTGTAGCTTTCCACTATGCTTACAAAATATACTCACAGCACCATCAACACTGCTGTCCTACTGAGTAATATGCTACTAGAACCTGGACTTTACTAGACTGACAGAACAAGCTATCAGAGGTGCAGAGATGTCAGGAACTATAAGGCCAGATAAAGGTTGCAAAGTTGAATAAATCTGAGAAATTTTATACTAAATGTAGCTGTTAGATTTAATATTAAGGGACTGGGGAGGTAGCTTTGTAACAAGTGCCTGCCTGGCAAGTGCAAGGTTGTGAGTTCAAACCCTGATCCCACAAAAAAAAAAGAAAAGATTTAATATTAAATGTTCTCAAGTACATTGTGGCTTTTAGCTGATTTGATTTTTTGTTTGTTTTTGCTACCCTGAAGAATATCTCACTAGAATAGTGTTTCACAGAATACATTTCAGAAAATAATGGATTAAACAATGACTAAGAAGACACTTTACCTTAATTATGTGCTATTTTGCTTGTAGGTTCCTGTTATTTATATACTTAATGCATTTATCTGTGTTTCTCTTCTGCTAAACCAGAAGTCTTTGGGAAAATCACCCTTTACATATTCACAAAGTAGAAACTTTCAAAATGTTGACTGAGAAATATTTTTAGATAAATAATTATTAAGTCTTGGGTTAATGATTTTCATATTTGCTCAAAGCCCTCACTTATCCTTAGCAGAAATTAAGTTGCCATATATATGCCATATATATATATATGTATATATATACACACACACACACTTTAGGGAAGGGTCTACAGGGTGTTCAGGGCCTCACTACTAGATTGGACTCAGTGCTCCACCTGTTTGCAGCCTCCCAAGAGCTGGGATTACAGGTGTGTGCCACCACACCCAGTCTCAGTCGCCATTTTGGTGTGCCACGGGGACAGCTGGAATGGCATGCCATCGCTTTTAAAGGTTTGCTTCTCTTTGGATGAGTTCTCAGTATGCAGAAGTTTCCAGTAAGACAGAGCAGGACCTATGTCCTATGCACCATGAGACTCAAGTTGTTACTTTTCAGGGGGTTAGAATAAGGTTATTGCATTTAAGAAGCTGTTTGTGGGCCAGAGAGATAGCTTGGTGTTGTAAATGCCTGCCTGGACCCAGGTTCCATCCCTGGCACCTCATGTCATGCTGCCAAGTTGGCCACCAAAACCAGATTTAGTGGCCCATGCCTGTAATCCCAATGCTGTGGAGGCTGAGACAGGAGGATCACTATGAGTCTGAGCTGTGTAGCAAGACCCTATACCAAATAAATAAATAAATAAAAGATTAAAAAAATTGAAGAAGTTGTTTAAATCCAGAGAAAACAAATGAAATAGAACAGGATGCATTAAGATCCTGAAAGTGAATCTGGTCTTGATCTGTTTTCTTCCCACAGTGTCTAGCATGCTGCTTTACCCTCAGTGGTGCTTGTTAATATGGAGTGCCTGACTCCTAGAACAGAGGAAGACTTCCCTAGACTCCAGTTAAATCCCTTCCTCATGTGCTGACATATCATTAAATCAAGCAGAGCAGAGATTTGCTCTCTATACCTTTCATCAATGTTATGTGGTCTAAATGCCCGAGGTAACCTACAGTCCCGACAGGGTTATGACCAGTCATCCAGTCATACTGTGTGGAGATCCATTTGCCCAGAAGGGAATGGCACCTAAAGACTAGTGTGGTTGTCTTTTGCAGGTCTCTGAGCACTAGCTTGGATTTCTGTTGTATCTTCCAACCTACCACTTCCTTTTCAGAGACCACAGTAATCTCTTTGCATAGATAATTTGAGATGTAAGATGTTTAAAAAAAAAAAGCACACACACACACACCAAAATGTCAAGTCAAATTACCCAGAAAGATACTTGTTGACTCAAAAGAGATCATTCTATTAAACTAAGTACTTTAGGCCAGTGAGATTACTCAGCAGACTAAACACCTGCTTAGGCAACAGGGACTATGGTTTGATCCTTTTGCACCACATGCCCTGCCAGCTCCGCCCCCTGGGCATGCTGAGCACACACCTGTAGTCCCAGCACTGGAGAGGCTGAGATAGGAGGGTCACTATGAGTCTGAGCCGCATAGTGAGGCCCTATACCAAGTACACAAAATTAAAAACAAAAACAAGAACAAGACTAGTTTAACTGAATTCATCCAGATTACTGGAAAGCAAGTTTTGTATTTCTTTTCTTATCATATATGAAAAAAGCCTTAAAGTTGTCTTTTGTAAGCAGGTTAGGGAACAGACCTACCCCTATGAAACTTAGACTCCGTGTTCTCAAGAGCAGAGAAGGATTTTAAATTATCTGTTCCATTTGAGACAGTGGACTGAAAATTGAAAAGGAATCTTAAAACTTTTCCCCAGAAGATTACAGTCTTGCTAGTTAAATATTCTAAATATCATCTTATTTTATATATATAAAATACACAAAATATCTGTATTTTAAATAAATATAATGCATTTAAGTCTACTAATTATTTAAATAGCCTAGACAGTTACGAAGCAATAAATTATGAAATAAATTATTCTCAAAGGTAGAAATCTTGAAAGTGATAATTCCAAAAAGTCAGACAATAAAAATTACATATATATTATTATTCAGAAAGTCACTCCATATTACCGTTGGTTCTGTCTTATTATATTTGTATGTCTATAGTATTTATTTTCACCTAATTATTTATCTTTCTAAACATTTTATTTTAGGGCTGAAAGACTAATGGTTTGTAAATTTAATATATTTATAGCTGTTTTCTTTTTAAAATACAGATCTATCTAATTCATAATTGATTTATATTATAATTCATGTAAAATATGAAAACATTTTATGTAGTTGTTCATTGAGTATACAAAATGATACACAATAATAACAACTGACATTTGACAAATGTGTATCAAGGGTTGAGCATTTTATCTTTATTGTCCTCAGTTCTCACAATAACCTGCAAGGTATATATAATCTGTTGTTGTTGTTGTTATTATTGCCTTGATTGGGTGTCAGGGTCTCCATGTAGTCCAGGTTCGCCTTGAACCCCCATGTAGCCCCCCAGGCTGGCCTCCAACTCCAAGTGACCCACCTGCCTTTCCCCAGCAAGGTGTGTCTGATGGACTTAAGGAGGCAGAGGCTGGGCAGAACAGTTACCTGCCTGGGATACACAGGTTGGGAGGGCCAAGCCCAACTTCTGGTTTATCTATCTTACCCTAAAGCTTACACTCTTAAATATTGCATATTTCTTCTTGTGAGGTGAATTTCACTTGGAATTTACTATGTCCTAGAAAACTATGTAAGATACCATGGCACTGAATTAGCAGCAAATTGGCTATGCACACAAATGTGATGCTCAGGGCCTGGCAGAGATGATCTAGAGATTTCTAGGGCATTTCCCCTTGGGGCCAGGATGTGAACACACATGAGGTTGAGAAAGTCCTGTCACGTGGTCCTATCTGACTGAAGGAATGAGACAATTTTTTTTTTAAAGAAGAAATATTTTCTTGGCAGGATTTTTTTTCTTTTAAAATCTAATCTATTTCTTATAGTGAGCACAAGATAGCATAGAGAGATCCGAAATTGTGCACTTTGAGCCTAGCTGATAACATCTATTGTTTGGTTTTGTTTATCCATTGTGGATGTGCCTGTAGCTTATTATGCAGACTGTATTTCTAGGAGAAAGGTCAGTTGTGAAAGTCATTCTACCTCCTTGTACTTTCTTTCTTTTTCATATGATCATATGCATTTTCTTTCTTAGACCTATTTCATATCTCATCCTTTTTATTCTTATCTGGCTTCCATTACCGTATCTCTTTCTTATTCCTTTCCTCCTTCCGTTTTTCCATCATCATCGCCATTACATTCTATCTAGAGTTTCATTTTGTCTTCTACTGTTCCTGCCAGGCAACCCCCCATTCTGAGTCCTGCCTTTAAGTTTTCTCATAGATTGCTTACTTTTTGCCCGTAAATTCTTAACCCTTCAATAAATATGACTTTTGCTCACCTTTGACACCTGCTGTGGCTTTGTAAATATTTGGACGGTCTTTGGTATAGCTTTCTGCAGTTTGATAAAATTTAACTTAAAGCAGGAAGGCATTTCTATATGTTTAAGAAAGGTGGTGTTGGGTAGGACACTTTCATTATCTACTTCTGTTAAATATTGTAGCTTCATGAACTGATTGTCCTATGACACATGGAAAGGCTCTTGGGTCATTTATTATTTCATAATATGTTGTGCTCAGAACAAATTTTTGATCCAAGGGTGACATCTACTCCAAGGTGTACTAAATAAGCCATTTCATTCCAGAAGAGGTAAATTTTTGAAATTTATTTCCCTAGCATTCATTTATTTTAAAATAGGCTTTGCTTACATGATATATGGGTTATGTAAGGAATACACAGAGTACCTGTAGCAATGGCCAAAACAGCTACAAGACCATAGTGGAAGGAAACTACCTAGTAAGGTGAGATTTAAGGCCTGGGCCCGTCACAGGCTTGTCTCCATAACATTTCTCTTTCTTTCTTTCTTTCTTTCTTTTTTTCTTTCTTTCTCTCTCTCTCTCTCTCTCTCTCTCTCTCTCTCTCTCTCTCTCTCTCTCTCTCTCTCTCTTTTTCTTATTTTCTTTTTCAGGACTGGGGCTTGAACTCAGGCCCTTGCGCTTGCCAGGCAGGCGCTTATTCTACTGAGCTATCTCCCCAGCCCCTTTCATACCATTTCTTTGAAATAAAAGAACACATAAAGGTTCAGCCCAAGAGAACTTTTCTGTGATTTTTTTCTGATGCCTATGGTTTTCCTTAATCCAATCTTTGCTCTTTATTTTCTCTTTCTGCTTAGTCTTCCCCTCCCTTTAAATGCTTCTAAATATCAAATCTAAATATATGAAAGTGTGATGCAGAGCTGTGTTGGAAGGAAATTTAAATATGTGTTTACTAATGAAGGCTTCCAGCTACATACATGCATTGCCAAGGCCCCGTGCTTTTCCAGTTCATCTTGCTTGTGAATGCGCGACTTTGTGGTATTGAATTTGCAGCTCACAGGCCTATCTCAAGCCAGGTCTCCAGCATTCTTGTTGCTGCTAATGAGTTCAGATAAATTTCCTGGAATGCAGTGAGAATGATTGTAAGTCCAAACACAAGAACCTATGTACATGTATTTTTCCTTGATGCTTGTGTTCCTTCCTGAACTGTGTTAGTGTAACACTGGGGCAAAGTTTTGGGGTGCCAGGGTGTTCTCAAGGCCAAGGAGGCCAAGGCATCTTCACATTTCCTGTAGTTCTTGGCTTTACCCCAAAGTCTGTAGTAACACACTTTCCAAGAATGGATCTGTTGGGAGAGGTTTTTTAAAAACCGCTGAAGTCATGGGTCCTGCTTCCTCGGCTGGGGAGTGTGGGGGCTTGATCGCTGCCTGCTGCAGTGTCATCTGCACATGGAGCAGGGGGCTTGTGCTGTAGATGCTACGCCGTGCTGAAAGCCGCGAGGGGCTGGTGCCTTTCTAAATATTGCTACTTAGTGTAGATGAGTGCAGAAGAACACAAGTAGAGCTGCCTCTTCATTTGAGTCTTCGTGAGCTTTTAGGACCAGTGCTTTCCTATATATTTCCTCTGGATTTCTCCATTTAACCAACTTTATCTTGAAAAATATTTTTGGAGAAGTAGTGGTTACTAGGGGAGTGAATGTAAGAAAATCCAATCGGCCTTATTTATAAGTCCCAAAAATATCTTAAACATACTGTTTAATTTTAGAAATCTATAATGACATTCTTAGCAATAAACTAGTAACACAGTAGTAATACTGCACTCATAAGTTAATATAATGTTTACAGAAATTTTGTAGGAAAAAATCTTAACTAAGTGACTTACAACATGTTTTATTTTAATCTTGAGAAATTCTCTCTTTTTTTTTTTTTTTTTTTTTTGCCTTTTTGAGACAGGGTCTCATTATGCAGTTCATACTGGCCTTGGGCTCACTTTTGTAGCCCATGCTAGTCTCAAAATCACATTGATCCTCCTGCCTCAGCCTCCCAAGTGCTGGGATTACAGGTGTGCACCACCACTGCCAGCCGAGAAATTCTTTTTTTGTTGATGTTGTTTGTAGGGAAGAGTCTACAGGGTGTTCAGGTTCTCACTACTAGATTGGACTCAAAGTGATCCACATGTTTACAGCCTCCCAAGAGCTGAGCTTACAGGCTCGCACCACCATGCCCAGTCTCAATTGCCATCTCAGTGCACCCCTGGGGCAGGCCGAGGGATTGAACCCCTGACTCCTGCACCTGCTTGCAAGGTGCTTTAATCTGCCAAGCTATTAGGCTGGCCCTGTAGAAATTCTTTTATCTCTGATTTTATGGGTTTTCAAAATGAGGGTTGAATAAGAAATATACCCCTAATGTGGTGAGAATTATTATAGCATTGCATGAAGTAGAAAGATAATTCCTGTAGTACACAGATTTTCACCAGTGTGACAGCTGCTTGGCAATAGCAGGCGATACTTCCTTTATTACTGCTGATGTCTCTGCATGGCCATCACATGCAAGGGTCACGTTTATTTACATTTGCTTTGGATTTTTTTTTTTCATACCTAATTTCTGGTCTAAGAAATTTCATTGGGTCAGTTAGCCTATGCTGATTAGATAACCATTTTATAGCAGCATAGACATGTATGCATTTGCATTCTTTCTGTTGCTTTCCTAGTCTTTAATATGGAAGATGACAGTAATTTCTACATGGGTGAATTCAGTGTACCTCTCCTGTCCTTTCATTTTTGCCTGCCATTCATCATCTTTTACTTGTTTCCTTTTGTATTTAAATTAATTATTTCATTAAGTGTGTTGGAGTACAACCATGTGTAATCCCTTTATGCAGTAGGGCTCTAGTCCTTCAGTTTTTGTAGTTTTCTTGTGGGTCAAACAGGGAACTTCTGACCCACTCATTGCTAGTTGCATTTGAGTCAAGACCAAAAGTGTGCTCCACATTAAGCACCACATGTCTCAAAGTGGACACATGCCGTCCTTTAATGTTGTCCACTTAATTTGGTGCATATGTATCAGAATGCTTAATTTACATGTTTAGGGGCTCTTTTTTGCTTATTGTGTGGCTTGCATGAGAAGCACTGTCGGTGAATTGTTTTATCGTTTAAAGCTGCATTTGACATCACAGTTACCTTGCATTAATTCTGCTAACTTTCATCTGAAGACACCGCTTGGTTCTGTCAGTGGTGTGTGGTGAAGCCTGGGGCCCTGTGCTGATGCCTGTGCAGGGCAGACCTCTCACACCAGAAGCAAGTGCTGGCCACCCTTCCTGCCCAAGAGCATGGGAGAGGAGGCAGTTCCAGTTCTGGCCAGTGTTGGGCTGTGCTGCTATGGCAGATGGCCAGCTCTTGGCTTCCTTAGCCCTGTCTCCAGGGGAAGTCTAGCACTGTCTTATGTTCTGATCTTTACTTTTCATATAAAAAAGAAGCCAAAAGGAGGAACACAATCCCATATTCAAACATCCCAGAGTTCTAAAGTTGACAAGAATAAAAGATGATCTTAAAAAAAAAAAAACAAAAAAAAACCAGAAGTTACATAGTGCATTTGTGAAAATGCCTAATACAATTCTATTATCTTGATCTTATTTTATAGAAGATTGAGATTTATCTACTGATAGGTTGCTGATGAGATTGCAGGCATTTTTTTCATTCATTAGTATGACAGCAATTTCCATTTTAATTTTCTAAGTTGATATTCATATATGCACGCTCATATTTCACCTCAGACAAGATTGTCATTATCAGGTCCATTTGGTTACATAATGAGAAACCAACTTATCTAAATACTTTCAAATAAATCTCATTTAAGTTATAAATTATTTTTTAATGATGATAAAATGTATGTATATAAACATTTTCTTCTTACCTATATAACACTTCATAAGTTTTATTGTGTTCTGATTGGAACTCAGATAAAAGTTTCATAATTTAAATTTGAAAATTGAATATGTTCCATGAGAAATAGAGGCCCAGAAGAAACTAACTCCTCTAGATTGTTGTTGCATGGAAATCTGATAGAGAATCAAATTTGTTCCTAAACACAGTCCACATCTGCTTGCAAACTGAGGCCAAGGGTCTTCTTAGTTATGCCTCCTTTATAATTAGCTGTGCTGAAGCCCCATCCATGTCTGTAAATCTGATACAAAGAGAGAAGCTGATAGGGAGTAGCCTTAGTGTGGAGGCACAGAGGCTCAGTCACCATACACAGACTTTCCAGAAAACTACCCGAGCTTGGCCTTTGCAGTACGGACTGTGAAATGAGCCCAGATCTCTGCACAGACTCCTTTCCTGGATACGAGTGGAATTGAGACCCTTTAGAAAACAGAGAAAATAGACCAGGCAACCCTGCTGGACTTCTGAACACTGTAAAATGATGTGAACTAAGGTCAACATCAGAGTACAAATTTTGAAGTGTAATAGAGATGGTGTTCATAGCAAGACAGGAAGAAATTAATAAATGGAGAGAGTAACTGAAGAGCCAAGCAATCAGTTACTGTCAGGATTCATAAAAAGCCACTGAAATAAATCCATTTCTATTATTATTATTATTGTTGTTGTTGCTGTTGTTATTATTTATGTATTTAGGACAGGGACTACAGGGTCTCACTACAGATAGGACTCATAGTGATCCTCCTGTTTTCAGCCTCCCAAGTGCTGGGATTACAGGTGTGCGCCACTACGCCCAGTCTCAATCACCATCTCCTTTTGCCCCGGGGGCTGGGCCAGCACAGCAGGCTGGGTATCAAACCCCAGGCCGCTGCACTCTGTCTAAGCAGGCACTTTAGTCTGCTGAGCTATCTGGCCAGCCTGCACATCCATTTCTTATCCTATGTACTACTGAGTATATAGACTTTTCACCTGTAATGTCCAGCATATCCATGCTGAACAGCTGTCTCTGCTAATCCCCCATCATGACATCTTACATAAAGCTCTGCATCATCAACTGCATGGATCATTGGGTAACAAAGACTCTGCAGTTGAGTTTCCAGGTTTCCACTGGGCCTTGTCTTGGTGCTTCCAGACGTTTTCCACACCTCAGGCACTTACTTGTGTTGATGTGGATGAGGCCAACATCAGAAGTGTTAGAGGGAAATGGAAAGTACTTCACTGCAGTGAGCTCAGACAGCAAGTGGATCCAAGAAAGCCCTGGTGTTCTTCAAGCTAAAGTGTATCTGAATTCTCCTCAAGACTTTCAGCAAAAATAGAGTTGCTCAGCATGGGTTTTAGAACTTTTAAAACTAATAATGGACATTCTTTGGTTGGATTGAAGAACATTATTTGAAGGTCTAATATAATAGTTGAATTCTATCTGCGATGATATTGATAGCCCTGAAATTCTAGTTTCTGCATCTTAAAATTCACTCATCTGTCCTCTCTATCTCATCGAAACTCCATTAGGCAGATGTGCTCATTCCAGTGAGCTATGAATGGAAAAGTTCTTCCCATGTACCAAGCAATTATTTTCTCCTTACAAATTGAAAATGTTTGTAGAGGTCTGTCTTATAATCTGAGAGGGTTTTCTTGTATTCATGCCCAGCAAGTTTTTATGTGTGTTTATGGAGCAGACTGATTTTCTGTACATTTTTAGGAGAGTTCACCAAACTGCTCATCTTTGCTGCCAACTTTTGCTAGATCCATGTTAGTAGAGATGAATTAGAGTCTTTAAAAAGCTATTACTTAATTTCTTTTAGATCTATATTGATGACTTTTAGACTGAAATGTTCTGCACTATCTTAGCTTGCCTTGGGAATAGAAGCAATAACAGAATTGTGTATTTGCGTTCCCAAAGCCTCAGACTGTTCCAGTAAAGCCTCTGTTATTTGTCTTTTGAGTCTTAGAGGTTTTACATTTATGACTTCATTGTGTTATCCTGCTATGATCCTCTAAGGTCTATGATGATGCGCTAATGAAATGCACAGTGGCTAGCTATTGCAACATTATTGATACAGCTCAGCACACTATATTTTCCCTGTGCACTTTTGTATATGTAACTAATGTTTGGAATCAGCAGTACTGTATGAAATAAACTATTTTAAGGCTAATAGTGTAAAGATTAAAACATCTCCCCAAGGCTCATTGATGCTTCTTCATATTTAGGATACACACTATATATGCCCGTATAGGTATATAAATATATATTATTTTTGTTCTCCAAGTATGTTCTTTCTTATTTTAAAGAGAAAAAACAACAAAAATGACAATGACACAAATAAAATAAAAAACAATGACACAAAATTCCCAAACAAGATAGTAGAAGAATAATAGCGGGTAATAGATTGTGTTATCCTCAAAGTAGGTACTTAGATTACAAGATACAGGCATGAAAAATTAATCAAACCATATAAGCACAAACCTTTCCTTTTCATGAACTAATAGAAATTAGTAGTATAACTATATTAACTACTGTGTGTATTTCTGTTATTATATATTTTTATTATGTACTCTTTTCCCCTCTTTTCTCATTTCCTCCAACAAGCATCTATTACACATTTTGAATCTTATTTACTCTTTTAGATTCTCATACTATGGAGATAATACAATGTTTATATATGTGTATCTGATTTATTTCACTAATGAGTATGTTGTCAAGTTGCGTTCATTTCCCTGGAAAAGTCTCTAATTTACCCTTCTTTATGGAAGAATAGTAGTCTATTGTACAAAATACCACGTCTTTTTTATTCATTCCTCAGTTGATGGGCATTGAAGTCGTTTCCCAGATTTAGCTATTAAAAATTGTACTGCTATAAACATGAGTGTACATATATCACTGTAGTATAATGTTTTTGATTCTTCTGGGAAAAATACCTGGAAGAGGAATAGCTGGGAAAAAATGGAAACTACAAGCCTAGTTTTTTGAGGAATCGCCACACTGATTTCCACAATGGTTCCATTAGTGTACACTATGACCAACAATGGGGTCCTTTTTTCCTTAGCCCCTCCAGCATTTGTTACCAGTTGATTTGATGACAGCCATTCTTTCTAGGGTAAGATAGAATTTTAGTATTGCTTGTTTGCTTCTCTCTAAGGACCAGTGATGCTGAACATTTTTTTCTATATTTATTTACTGTTTGTACTTTTTCATCTGAGAAGTGTATATTCATCTTAGATGCCTGTTGGATTGGTTCTTAGAATTTGAAGGCTCTGACTTTAAAAACAAATTTTGATTGATTTTTCTTTCTTTATATGAGGGACAATTGACTGTTTTTTTTTTTTTTTCTCCCCCTCTCTCTGGGTTGTCTTTTTGCTGTGTTGGTATTTCTTTTGATATTCAAGAGCATTTTAATAATGTGAAATCCCAGTTGTTGATTCTTTGAGATATTTCCTGTGCAATTTGGGTTTTGTTCATGAACTCTGCCTATGCTTATGTCTGCAATATTCTACCTACTTTCTCTTCCAGTCCATTGATTCTGTTTTAACATTTAGATCTCTGATCTATTTTGATTCTAGTTTAGTGCGTGGTGGTAGACATGGATCTAGCTTTTGTGTTTGACATGTGGAGAGCCAGTTTTTCCAGCACTATTTATTAGAAAGGCTTATCTTTTTTCCAATGAACATGCTTATTGCCTTTGTCAAAAATAAGATGGCTGAGTATGTTTGTATTTGTGTCTGCATCTTCTAATCTGTTCCACTGATACTCAGGTCAGATTTATTTTCCAGTACCAATATGGCTATACATATTTTTATGTTGCTTGACCACTGAACTCAACTAGATGTCTTCTAAAAGTGTATGAGTCTTCCATCCATGCATAGCTATTTAGCAGTAAAGTATAGCAAACTATTGATACATGAAGTAGTGTGGGTGGACTTCACTAGCCATATGCCAGCAAAAATGTGAAAAAAGCTGTTCTTACAGTATATATTATCATCTATGTAAGTGTCTCCAAATGGAAAAATTACAGAGGCTAGAGGTAAATAATAGGTTAGTGCTTACCAGGGGTTGGTACAGATAGTGGGATGGAGTGGGACTGGGTGTGGCCATAGAGGGGGACATGAGTAATATCTTTATGATAGAGTGACAGTTTTCATTCTTGCTTGTGTTGGTGGTTAGATGAATGAACATATATGACAACATGATAAAATGGCACAGAACTACATACACACACTGTACCCATATTAGATTTTTAGCTTTTATGTTATTCTAGAATCATGTAAAATATGACCAACTCTCAAAGAAAATGGTGAGGAGTCTGTAATTATTTTGTCTTTTTTCTCCTCAAATGAGCCAGTAGTTATCCATAAGGGAAGTAAGTTTTTCTTTCCTAACATCAGTAATAAACTTAGTAACTGATTATCAGATCTGGAAAAGACTTAATAATATGGACATATAAATGCCAGAATGTTACATTTCTATCCCTATTTCAGCTGTTTATAGCTTGTATTCTTGGCACTAGCCTAATTATTTTTTATAATTAATTAGCATAAGCATACTTGCAAAGAGGTGTTTATTAGCTTGAAACCATATGTTTGATCATCTGTATTTTAGAAGCCTACCACCTGTGTGGACAATAAGAGCTGTGCCAACGATATCACATCAGTCAATAAGCCAAATCCATTTTTCAAATTCTTAAATAGATATGCCTTCACTGGACATTGTCCCAGTACCCACTATGAATAGCAATTTATTTTTAACAGGTTTATTATCATTATCATAACATTATATATATTTAAGATATGCCATTTGATGTTTTGATATATATGTGTACTGTGACTCACCACTGGTCAATATAGTTAGTATATTACCTGTACTATTACCATTGTGTGTGGTGTTAGGGAGTCTCAACCTTTTTGTTGTGAAACTGTTATCATATAGAATTTGTTTGTTTTTTGCTTAACACTTCAGAGAATAAAAAATGAGTAGAGGCTGTGAGATTGACTTCAGATGTGTACAAATACAGGGACAACTGTAATGATACATACTTTATTATTTGTCTTAATATGTCAAAAGAAAACCCATTTAGGGAATATTCTATCTGGACTTTTTCTAAATAATCTCTTTCCATTTTCCTGATGGAGTATAAAAACACACAGTTACAGAAAGAAGCATCTGTAGAAAGGATACACCTACTTCTTCACATATGCAGTAATGATGCTTGGAGGGTGATACTTTTTTTCTCTCTCTTTTTAAAAATGTGTTTGGGACAGGGCCTCACTACACAGTTCAGACTCATAGTGATCCTCCTGTTTTCAGCCTCCCTAGCAGGGCACGCCAGGGATGGGGCTGCAAATCATATAGGACCAGGGATTAAACCCTAGTCCCTACACTTGCCAAAGCAGGCACTTAGTCCACTGAGCTATCTTGGTGGCGCTAAGGGTGATGCATTTTTGTTATGTTTTATGTCTACTTGTTCCCCCAAAGCCTCATGAGTCAGGAGGCGGGGACTTCTAGAGTTTGAGATTCGATCCATGATCCCTGGGATTATGGGTTTTAGTACTGATGGGATTATGGGTCTAAGTACTTCCGGGATTATGGGTGTAGCCTAAGGTGGAGGCTGAGGTGGAGAGCCTGAATGTAATATAAAGAGAGACAGAGAGACAGACTTGAGCTGTTGCTGCTTCTCTGCTGCCCTGATTGATTGGCTGCCTCTGCCACCATTTTGTTGCTGTTCCGCCGCCATGAACTGGATTCTCTCTGCTCTGTTCCTCTCAACCTTGGGCCAGCCGAATATGGACTGAAACCTCCAGTAACTGTGAGCTAAATAAACTTTTCCTTCCTTCATCTTGAGTGTTGGGTATTTGTCCCAGCAACGAGTAAAAAGTAACTAAGACAATTTTATATTAACATCTGTGTCTCTCATTACCGTATCTCATCTTTTAATATTTTTTCATCTTTTAATATTTAACCACTAATAATTTAAGATCTCTAAGTAACTGGGAACTGGTATTTTTCAAGTGCTTAAGATTCAAGGAAAAATTGCAGCTATAATAAAAAAGAAATGGCAGATTCTCTTAGTTTAATTTGAGTGATTTAAATTCAAGTGCCCTAGAAGATTTTTCTCACTGAACTCATGCCATTCATGGTAAGAACATTAAAGAAGAGAATTCTGCCACGTTTCTCACCAGCCACTGGAAATGCCAATTGTCTGTTGTTTTAGGAGAATGCAATATGAGTGAGGGGGCTCCTTCTGAGTTGCCCTTCCTGGGTCATCACCGGGTCTCATGCCTTACTGTAAGGCAGTGACATTATAGAAAATACCATATCTTGGTTGTGATCTCCTAATTATTCTGGTTTGAGTTAAGAATTAATAGGTATCTGCAAAACTAGAATGATTTACGAAAGAACTTTTGTGTTAAGAAACGATTTCCTGTGACATTCATTTAGAAGTGAATCCCTTTGGAGTGTGAAAGTGAATTTTTATAGATCATTAACAACCTGACAGTTTGAGGGAGTAGAAAAATATAAAACCAGTGTGTTAGATAGCAAAGCCAATTGAAGATCAATCAAAATGTCATGAAAATTTCTGAAAGCTTTAGATAAGTTAGGTAGAAAATAACTTGTAAATCATTTTACAAAAACATATCAATTATATACACTTGTGAAATACCTACAAATTATTTTAATGCCATCATCAATAATTACTTTGGAAAATAAATATCCTCTTCTTCCTTCTATCATTAGCTTTCCTGATGGCCTCCTCCACCTACATCTTTATGCCTCTTTGTCTCCTCCGTGGAGGTCAGTCTTGATGCTGTCTCACTCTGTCACTAAAGCTGCCAGGTCACAATGGCCAATTTTAGAAAAATATTCTTCAATCCTTATGTTAGTTGTCCTTTGTCTACTATTTAGTGGGTCTTAATCACACAGAAGTTTTGTAAGCTTTTTCTTCTGCCTACTCGGCAAGCCTAGCTTCTTTTGAGGTCTTCCCTGTAAGTAAAGACTAAAAGTTTTTAGAGATTCTACCTTCATCCTCCTTGGTTTTCTGTGTTTTTACTGCCCCCAGTTCTCTTTCGAATCTGTAGCCTGGTTTTCCAATCTCAGTATTTTATCCTTCTCAAAATACCTTTAGGGGCCAGCTAAAGAGCTCAGCAGATTAAAGGACCCGCAAGCAGGCACAGGGCTCAGGGGCTCAAGCCCTGAAGCCAACCCTGCTCCTGGGGCAGGCTGATACTGCAACTGAGACTGGGCATGGTTTCGCACCCCTCTAATCCCAGCTCTCTGGAGTCTGTAAACAGATGGATCACTACAATCTGATCTAGTAGTGAAAGCCTGAGCACCCTGTAGATCCTTCCCTAAAACACACCTCCATATGCATCAAAAAGACCAAAAACAAACAAAAACAAAACAAAAGCCTGTTAGGCCTTTTCTTAAGCCATCAGTATCCTAAGTAGGTAGTCTCAGTCTCCTCCATAGGTTTATTCATTCGTTCCTGTTTCCTAATTTACTTCCTATTCCCAGTCCTGTAGTTTTGCCACTGTCTTTGTTAAAACTCTCAGCCTGTCTCACTTTTTAAACAATAACATATATGTGTACAGGTCCCTAAGTTTTCTCCCTTAATAACTGCCTTCTCGCTCAAGTCAGAATTATTCTAACTAAAAGTTGATTGTCACTCATGGTTCTTAAGGCATGTTACTCTCTGATGCCACCCTATTTTTTCTTGAATATATAGTTAGGCTGTAATTTCATATATTGGTTTTTAAACTTTCATCTTAAAATAGAATGTCTCAACAACTAGAATTTCATCTTATTAACAGATTTTCACAGCAAAAGAAACCACCCACATGGCTGAGACAACCCACAGCATGGCAAGAGCTTTTGTCAGCTGTTCCTCAGACAGAAGGCTACTATCTAGAATATATAAAGAACTCAAAAAAGTCAGATGTCCCCACAAATTTAAAGACCCAGTCCAAAAGTGAGTGTCTAAAGTGAATAGACAATTCTCAGGTGAAGAAGTAGAAACAGTGAATCAATACATGAAAAAATGTTCAGCATCACTGGTCTTCAGCGAAATGCAAGCTAAAACAATGCTGAGATTCCATTCCACTCCCCAAAGAATGGCTACCACTAAGAAATCAGCCAAAAACAAATGTTAGTGGGGCTGTGGGAAAAAAGTAGTTCTTCCCCACAGTTGGTGGGAGTGTAGACCAGTGCAACTCAGTGTGGGAATCAATGTAGAGATCCCTTAAAAAACTAAAACTAGGGGTTTCATTCAGTACAAGTGTTCTCCTTCTTGATCTCTTTCTGAAAGAATTAAATACAACATACCACAGCAATGTATGTGTAGCCGTGTTTATAGTAGCACAGGTGATAGCTAAATCTTGGAAACAGCCCAAATGTCTATCAACCAGTGAGTGGATAAAGGAGTAGTTGATTTTTTTTTTTTATTTGATGGAGTAAATAAAAAAGGATAAATGAGATATCTTTAGGTAAATGGGCAAGCTGAGGCTATACTCTTATGTGAAATAAATAGGATACCTGTGTAAATACTACATTGTTTCTCTGGTATGAGGAACTGAAAGCGTAAATAAGGACTAAAATGTATTATAAATAGGTATTGTGAAGTAGGAAGAAACTATTCAAATGGGAAAGGGAGGGATGGGGAAGGAAGGAGAAAGGGGAGGAAGAGAAGAGAAAAAATGAGCAAAGAAGAATAGACACAAAGCTTTTTTAATTAAGGAAGGGAAACGGGGTTGAAGAGAGGGTAGGGGGATGGGGAAAAAATCAAGATTTATCATGCACAGGAACAAATTCCCTGTAATCAGTGTGATCATTATGCATACCAAAAATGTACCAATAAGCTTAATTTATTAATCTTAATTAAAAAATGGGAAATTCATGCTACCTAGAATGCTCTTCTCAGCTGGTGTACATCTGGTGAGCTTCCCTTCATCCTTTAGATTCTCTTTGGATGTTATACACTGTGAAGTTTTAACTGATTATTCCCGAACCCAAAGGGCTTTTGTCCAAAATACTTTTTAGGGCCGACCAAATAGCTCAGCAGATTAGAGAGCCTGCAAACAGGCCCAGGGACCACAGTTTCAATCCCTGAGATTACTGTGCTGGCCCCGCCCCTGGGGTATGCTGAGATGGCAGTTGAGACTGGGCATGGTGGCACATGCCTGTAATATCAGCAGCTGGGAGGCTGTAAACAGGTGGATCACTATGAGTCCGGTCTAGTAGTGAGACCTTGAACACTCTGTAGATCCTTCCCTAAAAAAACCTCCTAGCACCATGTCTAACATGACTTATTTGTATAATGGTAGGCTCCTGTAGGATACTGAGACTGTCTTATACTTTGTCTGTACTCTAGTAATACAATATTTAGTATATAATAGGCACTGAATTACTGTTTGTAGCTCACACTTCAGCTGGACCAATGTGAGAGTGTAGCTCTCTGACTCCAGCTCTTGTTGTTCACAACAATACACAATGTTTTGGCTTATGGTTCTTGTCCAAAGGCAAGGGTTTGGATCTGGTGATGGCTGTTCTGCTGGCAGCATCCTGAGGTGGCATGGGACCTGACATGGTAAGAGACAGGGAGGAGGAACAACCTATCAAACTAGCTTTTGAGGCAGACTCAAAGTGCATCATTAATGTAGGTATTGAACACATTAATGTGCTCATCTGTTTATCTGTTTATAAAAGTAGAGTCCTAGTTGCTTTTTAAATGTCCTGAAACTTAATATCTATAATGGGCATTAAATTTCAACATGGATTTTGGTACCAGGGTTCAAACTCAGGACCTTGTGCTTGCCAGGCAGATGCTTATGCCACTGAGCTATCTCCCTGGCTCGGTGTAGATTTTTGAGTCAGACCATAGCTGTAGTTGCTACAGTCTTGTTTCACCTTTCTCTCTTCTCTCTTCTCTTTCTCTCTCTCTCTCTCTCTCTCTCTCTCTCTCTCTTTCTTTGTGGTACCAGGGTTTGAACTTGGGACCTTGCACTTCCCAGGCAGGTGCTTAAGCAGCTGAGCTTGTGCCCTGACCCCAGTATTGTAAGTACGAACGTCTGAGTATTACCTTTCTGAATCCTTAGGGTTCTGAAGGTTGCCTCAAGTCATATTTGTAACAAGAGTTGTATTCCTATGTTGAAGTCTCCTTTATATTTCCAATATTAAGACATTCACTTTTTTATTTAATGGCACAGTGGCCATACAAAAGTTGTTGAGAATGTCCTCCATTCTCACTTTGGTTGCATTCTCTTCCAGCCTATGCATTGATCAAAGAGAATTTGCCCTTTATTCCTCTAGGGAAAAGACCTTACTTATTGTTTGCATAGCTCCTCTTCTCATGAATGAACTTAGGTTCTTCATGAGCGGAGTATGTACCAATCTGAGTGCCACTGGTCTTCTTCCATTATGTTTTCCCTCTATAACTTTGCCTTTGTTTAGAGGCAAAAGGAGTCTCCTGTGTATTTAAAGGTAGAATACCTGGGCATTAAGGACAAGTTCTTATCTCAGTGAGTTTAGCAGTTTAAGAGTCTTAGATCTTTAACTTTGTGGGTAAGAAAAATTGTAACAGTCCACCTAAGTAGGCAAAATATGATATAATAGTATGTCAATAGGGGAAGGGCTGTGACTTAGCACAGTTGTTTAAGTGCCTGTTCAGGCATACTTAGTCAGGCGCAGGGGCTGGGTTTCAATCAGCAGCTCCACAAGCCTTTCAGAACCTGAAATAAAGGCAACCTGAGCAAGGCAAAAAAAAAAAAAAAAAAAAAAAATCTTTGCAAGTTTATCAGCCAAGCAGATAGCTCAGTAGACTAAGTGCTTGCCTGACAAGTGCAAGGTCCTGAGTTCAAGCTCTGCTTAAAAAAAAAAAAGAAAAGAAAAAAAAATTCAATAAGAGAAAGAGATTCAGCTGCAATCTGTAAAAAGACCAGGACAGTATTTGAGCCTCAGAGAGCCAGTGTAAAAGCATGGGAAAATATTAGTTGAGGGTTGATCCAGGTTAGGCCCTCTATTTGGGCAGAAGTGATAAGTTTACATCACCAAGAGGCAGGGGGCTCTATCTTTCCTTATGATTTTAGTTCAAAAGAGATGGCTCCCAGGTCCTTGAACTATAGAAGATTACATCTCAGTGAGAGGGAGAATGAATTTAACAATGGCAAGTTTTCTCAACTAAAAGCTGTGGCGAAAGGAGGCTTGGAAAAGTAAGTAGCCTCTGTGTTCAGTCAAACTGAAGGAAACACTATGGTCATCCTGGTCAGGTGCAGAAGAATAAACTGAAAAGTAAATAATGACCCACTTAAACTGCATTCAAATAACTTTTTGTATTCCATCAATAACAATGAAATGGGTCATGCAGTGGGGCAGTTTACCTCATTGATAAAATTTATACATGTTGAGACTTAAAAATAAGCTGGGATGTTGAGCAATTTTCCTTCTAGGTTATGTGTTATGTCCTTGGGAGAAAAACATGAAGAAACCCTTCAAGATGAATGCTTTGCAATTATTATTGTTTTCTTCTTTGCGAGTCACTATTTATTAAAGGTGAAAGTATTTATCACACAAGAAAATACGTTTGTTTGATTGATTTATATTTTTGCCTTCTCCTTTCGGTAGAAGCATCTATTAGGATGAGTCAAAAACAGAAAACAATAATTTAACACCCTATCTGAGCTGAAGAGAAGTGAATCATAGGAAGCCAGAGGGCAGATAAGTGCAAGAGAATAAGAAAAAGTAGTACAACAGCCAAAAGAGACCATGGTTCACGTCACCATCCTTCAAGAAAGTGCAGTGGTAGATCTTGATTCCAGTCTGCATTTTCTATATCTGTTGTGTGAATTAGGTTTCCTAAAGAGCTGATGGTCTCAATGCTGTATTGAAGTATTTATCATATTATGTACATCGTCCTTGTTGTTGTAAACTGGCTTTCAGATAAAATTTTATTCTTTTCATACAGGGTCTTGCTGTGCAGTTTGGGCTTGTAGTGATCTTTCTGTCTCAGCCTCCCTGGCACTGGGATCATAGGTGTGCACTGCCACACCACTTTCAGTGACCAGGGTGGTGCACACTGCACAGCATAAAGTACAGGGGATCAAACTCAGGACCTTGCATTTGCCAGGCAGGCACTTAGACTGCCGAGCTATCTCCTGAGCCACCTCTTTGCTTTCATTGTCACATTTAGTTGAGACGTTGTTTCTTTCCTGTTGTCTCTCTCCTTGCTTCTCAGAAATCGAAGAGTCATTGCTGTATCTATTCTCATATCTCACCTAGTTCCAGCTCACATCCCATCTTGCAAGCAGGCTACTGAAATAATTGTTTATTGCCTATCTGGCTATAATCCATTCTTTACATAGAGCAAACTTTTTAAAATGTGAACCAGTCCACATTGTGCTGCCCAAGAGCCCTGCAGTGCTTCCACAGCTTTCCAGTGCACTCAGAACAACTCCTAAGTGGGACTCCTAATTTTGGCTTTGGAAACCTAGCCAGTGAGATCTGTCCTCTGCCTGCCTTTCACTCCTCTCTCCTTCACTTTCCTTTCCCTAGTTCCTGAGCTCCAGGGAAACTGTCCTCCATGCTTATTTCTGCCTTTGGGCCTTGGCGCCAACTCTTCCCTCTTCTCAGACAGCTTTCTGTCAGGGGTGTGGGTGCCTGGATTCCTCACCATTCGTCTCTCAGCATGAGAATGAGAATTCTCTGCCTGTTCACTGGATGTAACCCACGTTTCCCCAGTCACTCGTTATCACATCTGTCATCTTGGTATCCTTTGTAGTATTTACGGATATCTGAACAGACCTTGTTCATTGGTTTGCTTGGCCACTGCCACAAGAATCAAAGCTCCGTAAGGGCAAGGATCTTGACTTTCATGATCTGCCACAAGTCAAGCAAGAAACAAGCCCCTGGAAGACTGGCATGCCTACTAAATACTTCAGGGAGATATTTATTGAATTTACTGAATAAATACCATTTATTGATTTCCTACTATCTGCTGGCCATATACCACATTGCCTTGAGACTGAAAGAAGGATGTGGCTTTGCTTTAATACTCCTGTAGCTTCTTGGCTCAGCATTGCCGTTACCTGGGCATCTGATTAGCAAACCATATTTTATGATTTAAATTTAACTTTGCTTTGGAGAATCAAGGTATATCTATATTTCAACATCTTCATAGATGTTGGTTTTTTGAGGGGCATTTCCTGGAAATTAAAAATGAGCTTCCCTCATTGTACCCATACTAGTTTTTTTTTTTTAAACTTTAATAATGCCTTTTTCAGCAAGTACTAGATTCAAGACTTTCAGGTCTTCATTATAAAGTACAAACCTGTGGGTAAAATAATCTCTCTTTATGGAATGTGAAGTTTAGTAGAGAGAGATAAACTCCATTCTTGCAAATATGAAAGACAGCCCTATCTTTTAAGATCCTTAAGGGAGACAGAATAGATAATGTACCCACAAAAGGGAAGATACCCTGTGGCGACAGGTGAATAGGAAGGAAATGTTTCATTACAAGATTAGCTTTAGAAATCATCAAAATTGTGTCAGATACAAGAAATGTCAGATACAGAAGAAAAGGCAAGGGAAGAAAAGAATTTTTTTTCCAGTTGACCTGCTGCAGCAGCATAAATATTGAGGAAGGACTTCTATTATGGAGAGCTTTGAAATTTCTTTGGGAGTTTGTGGGAATCAGTGGAATTTTGTTAGTAAGACTAATATTAGCATAATAGTGCTGTGCAGGAGGAAATGCAGACAACTTCTAGCAGAATGAACAGAAGCGAAGACAAATTGGAGACAAAAAGTGCAATAAGTTAGCAAGCTTTTATGATGCCAAGAGAACCAAGTTTAGAAAAATAGGATGGAAATTTTGCTAAGGAAATATTTTCAAAGCATACACACATATACACCAGAAACACAACTGTCTGCCACAACAATCTTTTGCCTCACTGCATTTATCCTGAACTGTGTCTACTTTTTTCCTCAAATCCAAGGCTTTTCACCTCTGTATGTGTGGATGACCTCCTTTGGTGGCTATGGTTATAGCAATGTGTCTATGCATGCTTCATAATGCTCAGATCTATGAGTTCTCAGATGCCCACAATTCCGATGTAGCCACATCTGAGTTAGGATTCTGATGTTGCTTTTACTCTTATAGCTACTGTCTTGCTGTTTCTTAGGTTTTCTCAACAGATTTAAGTGATTGGCCAGTGCTTTCTATAAACGCTTTTACTCCTCCCTACTGACCACTAAACACATCACAGCTTGAGACACCCTTATTTCAGAGATGTTCCATCTTGTAAATCACATGTCTAGCCCTGTGGTATTTAGTTTATACAGTTTCATCAAATACTTTTGTTGCCAAAGCTCCAACCAAGGTGGCCAAGTTGTAATAGATATATTTTAATCTTCATCGTATTAAGATATTCATCCATGTTTGATCACTCCCCACTTGAAACTACTTCCCATTGTTTTTTGCTCCCCTCTGACTTCTTTTTTGTTTTGCTTTTCACATGCTTATTTCAGTATAACTATACTTACAGAAATATACTCATATTGGTTAAAAAGAATGCAATTTAACTTACCCTATACAATTTTAACCAAAAAGTTGCTACATGGTTTTAAGGTTTTAAAAAGGATTTGCAATCTGGTTTATTTTTATCTATTACCGATGTATAAAAGATTCTCCATCAAGTGCTGCTAAAGAAGGCAACAAAACCTTGAGAAATGTACCTTTGGTTTGCCTCAGAAAAGTAACAACTATTGCACTGTAAATTTTATAAAACTGGTACAATGAAATGTTGTTGTAATGTTCCAGTGCCACTTAGCAAAGGTCAGTAACTACCACTGGACATGGAAGGGATTTGGAGGGAGAAGCCTATCTACATACACAAATCTGTAAAAGTTATGTTTTGCTAGTATTACATATAGATTATAAACCTACACAAACCAAAATCCAGACAGCGTACTACAGACAAGCTCTTCCTTGTGACATGTGATGAGGTCAGCCCTCTGATTTCCCTTCCCTTTGTTTCTCACCCTGTTTCTTCTGTACTAGTATATTCTTAGTTGGTCACTAAATGATGACATGTACCAGAGTTTAGGCAATCTTCGAAGTCTTCATGCACTTCCTGCGTTCCCTCCATTGCACATAGGACTAGAAACAGCTTTTTCCAGTTGGCCCTGAGCCCTCTTCATATATGCTTCATAGTCTCTGAGAGCTTCTTAGCTATCTAGCCGGCTAAGCTACTCTAAATGGTCTGCATATTTCCTGCTCTCAGCCTAGCAGTAGTCATTGCTGCAAGGAGTTTTAATTTCCTTAACTGGTAGGTAGTATTACAAGAATGCAATTTGGATTTGAGGTGCTTAGTGTGGCAAGATTGTTCCCAAACTTTGCTATAACATATACACAAAGACACACTGATACTTGTAATTCAAATTAAGGATTATGCACTTGTATTTGATTTCTTGTATATCAAATTTATGTTTTCCTTCTTTTATATTGAGAATCTAGGTCCTGAAGGACATAGGGGATGTTAGAACAGCTCAGCTTGTACTGTAAAGACAAACACAATAGCCTCAGAATAACATTTTTAATGTTGTTAGCATCAGGATGATTTACATAATACTTGAAGCTTATGTTTTAGAAAATATTTTGAGATTGTTGATAAGAATATTGTATGCATAATTTTAATTGACTTCAAAAGTTATAGATTCCATATGTTTGTTTAGCAAATGAAACTGATTAGTTGTGATGATTTTCCCTATTATAGCCTTCGCTATACTTCAGGTTATCAGAGGATTCCAAGAGAAGCCTGTGGAGAATTCTAACCAACTAGCATCTTGAGAAAATTAGGCCTAGAGTTGTTCACTGTGAGGCTTGAGGTAGACCTTCTATCACTCATTATTTTTCATTCCTTTTGCGGTCTATGGAACTTCCAGACCCATGTAACATGAGACCCTTTGGGGATCAGCAGTTTCCTTTTACTGTATTTACTTCCAGGGAGAATAGTACTGATTTTCTGTTTCTTACTAATATTAACAGTCAATCCTTTGAAAGCTACATAAGTGCATCTTAATTATTGAAATAAGAATAGATGTGTTTTTATGAAGGAAACGGGATTTAGTGACTTCATTTTGGAATGGTATTCCTTTTGAAGGAAAAGGAGATTTCAGTAGAAATAATGAGGACACTAGAGTTTTAATTTTGGCAAACGTTTTGACTTTCTAGCCTAAAAATTTCTATGGTCAGTTTTACTGTATAAATTGTTACAATATTCAAGAAAATCTTAATATTTGCAAGAAATTCATAAGAAAAATTAATGGAAGGTCTTCCAAACTTTTATACGTTTAGTGGAAGTTAAGCTCAAATCTAACTCAAAGAAAACATTAAGGTGGAAGCAGAGCGAGAAGTGACAGTAGAAGTTGTAGCATATACATTTATGATATGATCAATAGCTGGGAAAACCAATGTGTGTTATGTGACTGCCAAGGAGAATTTATTTCCGCTTTGTATTAAAGAGATATTGCTAATTCAGTATTCTTTTTTACTTCCTGTTCCTGAAAAGTTTTAAAATTGTAAAAAAGTCAAGTAACTGAAAAAAGATAAGACTGAGGGAGCATGGAGGTTTATTGAAAAGATTAAGGAAGCTAAGTACACACAATGTGAGTCTCATTGGTTTAAGAACAGGTTTAAGCTCTGAATAAATGAAGAGAAGAAAAAAATAAATAATACTCCAAGAGTGAAGACTTATTTGATGATTTAGGACTAGGATATATGACTAGAAGGAGTTTGAAATCAAGATCTGGGAAATATTTGCTGATGACGATAACTTGGGAGAAATATAATTTTATGCTCTTGTGCATTCAAACTGTAAATTTACACACTGCATTCATATTTGCCAAGAAAGAAAAGACTTGTGATGCTCTGTATGACGGCTAATCTTCAGAAATACACAGTGAGGGGTTAGTCTCACTGGGTGGAATTGAAAAGCAAGCCTTAAATGTGATGGTTTATAGTATTACATTATCTTCTGATGAATAGATTGAGTAATTTATTTTGGACAGCTTTGTCTTTTTCAAGACAAAGAAAATCCATGCTCTATGCTGTGTCTCTTTCAATGTTCCTCTCCAAGTGGCTCTTGGTTGTATACATTCTTAGCAGGACAAATGGGGATCCCTAATGGGTCTGCGGACCCTGGATCTTCCTTGGTTCTTGCTGTGCAGTGGCTGGTTTGCTTTGCTTTATAGGACTGGTGGCTGCTGAAGTCAGTGAGGCCCAGACCGGTACTTCGTGTACCAGTGCCCCTGGCCCAAGCTGTTTGCCTGCTCACTCTGTTTGTTTCATCTTGGCTCCATCCTTCGCTTTCTCCCTGAAGCATATCTTTGGGGTGCCCTGCATACCCTAAGAGATAATGGTGAGCTGTGGGTTCTAACTCACCTTACTTCTTGAACTGCTTTGGCTTTGCTGTATCTGTACTGTACGCCATGCATGGGCATAGGCCTGAGGAGCACTTCCTCAGCCAACAGCAGGGCAGGGCACCACTAATAAAAATCTGCAGTACCTTAGAGTTCTTCACTTCTCCTTGGATGCTTTCATAATGGGGAGAAGAGGTTCTCCACAGAGAAAAAAGGATGCATGCATATGGCCTCCAATCTTTGCCTGTATCTCCCCTTTGCTCCTCAGTTAGCAGACAGAGCAGCTGTTTATTTCCTCCTCCAATCTTAAGCTGTTCCTTTGTTGTATTCTTTTCCCTCCCAAGGGATAATCTCTCTTCTCTTCCATATTGTTATCCTGTCCGATTGTCTGCTGGCAAATGTAATTTTCTTAGAAAGGAAGTGAAAATATGTCTAGGTCATATTTCAGTTGTCAATCCTGTTCAACAATAAAAGATTTTAGATGTAAGTTGTGTGTTGTAAAAAGTCACATAAAAATCCTCCTTGTTAATGCTTCCACTACTCATCTGCTGCTCTTCCTCTGGCCTCTCCATCTTTCACTTCACTTTCACTCCCTCTCAGAGGCTAACAACGGAGCACATAGATCACATTTCCTTTCTTGTCCAGTGGTACCATTGCTCTGGGCTCTGGATTCTGTTTTCCTCATCTCAAATAACCTTCACTTCTCCGTAGAATTGTTCCACAGTCAAAACTATGATGGTTGCACCCTAATCTAGGGCACCAGTTCTGCTCTCCTCTCAGCTCTCTGAGATGATCACTGTCAAAATCCCCTCTGTGGCCTTTGGTTCCTCCATTCCTTTTCTGCCAATAGCTTCTCCTTTCACTTTCCTTTTTTATTGTTCTTCATTCCACAAGACACAGCTTCCGGACTTTTTGAAGGACTCCCTGCTTCTTCAGCATTCTCCATTTCACCTGTCTTTCCAAATCTCAGTTTAGATTAGTCAGTTTGACCTTCTCCATCTTCATCCCATATTCCGAGGGCTAAGCACAGAGGCTAGCATTGGTGTTTGTTGAGTGACTTGAAAGCCAGCAGGTTATGTAATTGAGTAATATTTAAGATCATAGAATCTGGAAAAGATGTACATATTAAATGATGAGACCTTGAACATGTTAATAAATTCTCCTGAGTTTTTGGTTTCTTTATGATCAAGATAAAATAAAAATTGTTTCTATTTTTTGTAAGGATTCAAGGGATGAGAGTAAATTTTTGTGAAGGGGCCACATTAGCCAGTGCGCAGTGGTGAGGTATGATGGGCCAGGACCTGCTTGCCAGGCCTCTTTACTTGCTCAGAGAGCTGAGAGTGGGCAGCCTGGTCAGAGGAGATGGGGGCAAGAAGCAGGAAGTTGGATGGGTGCAGACCACAGCAAGCAGTAGGAGAACGGTCTCTTTCATAGGTAAATAAAATGATACAGTCCCTTGGGGACAGTAATTCTTATTTAGTGCCCTTTTTTGATATATATTCTTACTGTTACTATGTAAGCGAAGTCATAGGTACAGACTTATCCTAACAGTTGACAAGTTCATGTCTTAGCTTTTATATCTTATGTTTTAGGTTATACTTTTTAATCTTTGCTTAATTTTTTCTCTTAATCACTGTTCTTCCCTGCCTTATTAATTCTCATCATGTATGCTTTTGAAGACACAGGCATTTTCTTTGCTTTTGTTTTGTTTTGTTGTAATTGTGTCTATTCCAGGCTTCAGCAAAGATACAGAACAAATAGACCTTATCATTCGTATGACACTGGTATCTTTTTTTAAATAATTTTTTATTGTATTTATTTTTTTCTTGTCTCAGAACTTTTATTTGTTTATTCACTCATTTTTATGGCCGGCTCAGCCCGCACAGAGGGTAGGGCTGGTGCAGCATGTAGTGCCGGGGATCAAACTGCGGTCCCTGAAGCCGCCCAAGCTTTCCCAAGCAGGCGCTTTAGACCACTGAGCCATCCTGCCGGGCCCCTGACACTGTTATCTTTTTACTATTCATTTAATGAAATTCAAATATCCAAGGATATGTTTGTTGCAATTTATGATTCCTGGTTTTCTTTGCTTTAACTCTGCCAGAATTCACTAGTCCAGTTTTCATCAAGTCTTCTAATAACTTACACACCAGCTGTAGACCAATGTTATAGACCCATGCTGCTGTCTTTTTCCTTTTCTCCCTTTGAATCTTCTGTATTTACTGAGCTGGAAGAAGAAAATCAAAACAAAGATGCTGATAGCATGTGAACATATTACATAATTTGGTTTCCACAATAATAACCCTGTAGATTTTATCTATTCAATATTGCAAAGATCTTAAATAAGTTTCCCAAAATATTAAACGGCAAGAAACTAGATTTGACCTTAGATTTGTATAATATGGTTGATAACAAAAATCTTAGGAGAATATGTCTTAAATCAAGTCACATAAAACTTAAATTTGAATTAACATGTTTCTATCATACACTATAGCTATAGTTTCAAGTTAGGAAGATCATGCAACGGATGTTTATGATGAAGATAATCATTTGAAAATATGAATAAAATTATTTAAACATTTTTAACAGAATCACAAAACGTCTGAGTGCCAGTTGTAAGGAGTAAAACTCTTCTAATACAAAGATAGCTTTGTTAGGAAGTAGGGGAAGGAAGGGTCACCAGTGTTTCTACAGAGTTTGCAAAAACAGTTTTAAAGAAATGATGGCTTTAAGAGTTTTGACATCACTCTCTTAATACTCCTTGTGTCTGCACATAGTGTTTCTAAACAGCGTGACAATGGGAAAATTGGCTTGCTAGGACCACCAGTGCCTCATCACTACTCCATGCATGTCTCCCTTCTCCACTTTGGCACTCGTGGGCATGATGTAGATCGCGCATCTCCAGCTTCACCACTCGCATCCTTCCAAAGGATTACCTTTCCAGGAAGGCACATGCGTGCTGTGTTTATTTCTGTGCTTCCTTGAGTCAGGAGTCCTTGGAAAGAGTTGCCTGTGAGTCACTTTTCTGTGTCTAGAAACTTGTCATCTTGGACACATTACTGTGTAAATAAATTATATGCCCATTAGAGCTTCATGTAAAGTCACTTGTGATTTTAGTTGGAGTCTTTTATTGATCTTCATTATGTTTGTTACCAACTGATGCTAATTTGATATAATTATATGTAAACATAAACTTACATATTTAATAAAATATATGTGCATAAAAGATACATATATACACACTCAATACAAAGGCAGACAGAATTGCCTAGAAAAGGCCGTCTTTGTAAATGATTATCAACTTTGTGGGTAATATGGCATGCTTATATGGAATTATACTTTTTAAGATTTTGGACAGTTCACCTAGAAGAGAGTTTAATAAAATACAGTGCTTATAAAAACATTTGGCAATAATTAAAGATGTATCCTGATGTTTCTTCATCTGATTTAAAATTTAAAAGCGCACTTATTTTCATCATAAATAAGCTTAAAAATGTACAAATAGAGTTACTAGAATCTCTCTGGGCCACTTCTTTCAATAAAAAAATTAACATTTCCTTTTTGGAATATTGTTTGAAAGTTGTGTTTATATACATATATAGGTATATGACACATTTTAAGTTTGTTCTTACGTGTATTTTCAGTATAAGAAAGTGTTAAGTATGCACTGCTCTAACATCGTATTAGTCTGTGTGTCTTACAGACTATCTGTATATACATATTCAAATTATTAATTTTACTGGTGGCATGGTACCTAGCAGACTTGGAATAAAACCCAGTCCTTCCTTGACAAGCTCCGTGGGGCATAGCCACACCATCCCATTAATTCCCACCTATGTACAGATGTTAATACGCCACACTGACCACAGTCCCACCTTGTCCTCTCTGTCTGGAAACTGCTCTTCAATATGTTATTGTTTCCTTCCCTTCATTCAGGCCTTCCCCCAAATGTAGTCTCTTCCAAAACCCCCTAACATTTTTCTCCATCTCGTGCATGCTCCTATCCTGTCTCTTTATTTACACCAATTAATAACTGCCAATATTGTGATATATATATATATATATATATATATATATTCCTATTATGTATATTTATCAGATCTTCAGTGTCCTATCTGATAGGCGGCGAGTACTACCACAGAACCACAAAGCACTCCTTGTTTCTTTACATTCTTTCCAACATTAAATGTGAAGTAAAGTTTATTTTTGTCTATATGTTATACAAAATCATCAAAAAAACAAAAAAATTGTTTCTTTTCTTTTAAAAGTTATTTCATGCTTTTTTTCTTGATTTAATCCAACTTATTTAAAATGTTTACTACAAAGTTTCATAACAAAAGAAATAGGAGAATCCTTTCTTATTATCTATCTTTAGTTTTCACCAATACATGTGACAGTGGGTCATGATTACTTTTTCCTTTATTTTAAATTCATAAATAATCATTATGGATATTTATGGGATTCAGTGGGTTGTTATGACACATGTATACATTGTGGAATGGTTAAATTAGGCTAGCTAACAGCCATCGTATTACAAAGCATTTATTTTTGCGTAGAACATTGCAAATCTATGCTTTTAGCACGTTTGAAAAATGTCATACATTGTTATTAACTGCAGTCATGATGTACACTTGTTTTTATCTTTCACATATTTTATAAGTTTTATTTTTACTAGTACAAGTTTACAGTACATAATGATCACTTTCACCACAGGGAGCTGGTGTGTGTACATGCACACATCTTGATTCAAATTACTAATGGAAATTCCTGAATGGGAAAGAGATGGAGAGGCCGGGAGTGGGGGAGCTGAAAAGGAATCAAGAGGTACAGTTCTTACAGCTTCTACTTACAGAGTCAAGAATGTTACCTTGTTTCCTGTAGATTCATACATACAGTGAGTTTTGTTTTAATCAGACAGAAATGGGTGTTTAATTTCATTAGTTGAGGTGTTCTTGTCTATTTTTTCTTCTTTTTGTCAACTCTTGAAGTAAATTTTATTGATAATTTTCAGTAATGAGACATAATTTTATTCCTGAAACAAATGACCTACTTAGTCATTATGGAATCAATTTGCACTATTTTTATTTTGAATTTTAAAAACATACTTGTAAAACTGATATTTTGCCTTTTAGTGACTTTTCTGTTTGTGCTGTGTAAGCTATTTTAGCATTTTTTTTTTTTTTTTTTTTTTGGCTTTTTGAGACAGGGTCTTACTGTGCAGTTCAGGCTGGCTTTGAGCTCACTTTTGTAGCCCAGGCTGGTCTCGAACTCGCAGCGATCCTCCTGCCTCAGCCTCCCAAGTGCTGGGATTACAGGCGTAGCCACCACGCCTGGCTTATTTTAGCATTTTAAAGAGATTGCAATAAGCTGTTTCATTTTCCTATAGTATGGGACAGTTTATATAACCAGGAATCCTGCCCTCCTTCAAAGGAATAGAAATTAACTTAGACTATTTTAACAGTTCACTTTCAGGGGAAGGTGGTCAGATGCTTCTGACTCTTCCACTGCTTTTGAACTTTAAATCATTGGGATGTGTTTTGTGCCAATTTTAACAATATGATGGCTGACACTGAGAAAAGATCTACAAACTGTTGTACATGGTTTCAGGGTAAATCCTGAGAGGATCTGGCTGGCCTTGTCAGATACAGAAGTTACATTTCTTGTTATATAGGTCTTGCTTTATCTTGGTCTCATCCATCCAATAGAAAAGTATAACCATGAGGTATTAAAAGGAAAGCCATATTAATATGAGAAGCTGTAAAAGGCTCAAGTAAAAAATGTCTGACTTTGCCAGTTCTGCGGATAACCCACTACTATTATGGACTATTGAACTATATTGGGTTATTTTGCTGAATTCACCCACCTACAATATTTGAATGGCAACGGAACACCCATCTCTGACAAAACAAAACAGAAAGGGGGATATAAATGAAGGACCATTTTGTAGTGAAAAAAGTATATATATTTCTGTATATACAAAATAGGATAGATATATAGCTACTTTCTCTTAGTGCAGTGAGAAGAAAGATTTGTACTAGTAGTGTTTGGACAAGGTATCATGCCTCCATCTAGTACTCTGAAAAACTACTATGAAGACAATAACATGCAATGTATTAATTATTATAACTGTCTTAACTGTTTTGAAACTGTCTCATTGCTCTTTCTTTCTCATTAAAATTAATTTAAAAAGACTTATATACTTAGATTTTCAAATATATAAAGATTCTCATGGTGTTCTCTAATTTTTTTTTTGTAAAAAAAGTACTTATTTTAAATAATGTCCCCTTTCTAAGTTCCTATTGGATCTTTTCCCATTAAAAATCAGCTTGCCAAACCATCTGGATTTTATGTAAACAGTCTATTTTTAAATCTTGGGCAACTAATTTTATGTTTATAAAAAATACTAAATTGACCATCAAAACAAAACATGGGCACTTGTCAATTTCAGTCATTTTGGATTGACAATTATACTCTTCTGTTCTTCTGGCGGAAATTTTTCAATTTCGATGAATATTTAGAGATGTATCTCATTTTCTGCTATGAAAGATATTAAGTAGTTGTATTCCCAGAACAAAATCAAAATCTTGGGGAAATTTTAATTTTTCCCCTGTTTTTCTTTGACATTTCTCATCAAATGATAGCATTTGCTGTTTAAATTCTAAATTGTTTCTGCGATGTTCAAAATTACAATTCATAATTCTTTTTGGTAGTTAATTATTTTAGTATTTTTTTTACTTGCCACTAAGTTTGTGTTTGGTTTTCTTCTTGAACTCGTTTTTTATTTCACTTTCATTCCTCCACTAATGAGTTAGTGATTCTTTTACATATTGTTTGAGAGCGATAAACATCCAATCATATGTATCTGAAAATATGTTCATCTTACTTTTAAGCATCAATTATAGGTTTGAAGCATAGAATTTGAAGTTCAGAGTAATATATCTTACCGTAAAGACATAGTTGCATTATTCTCTTGCATCAAATGTTAAGAATTCTGTTTACTTCTAACACTAATTGTTCTGTGTTGTTTATCATCCCTTTGATAGTGAATGGTAATGCTTTGATTTAGTCTAAAACATGTTCTAATTTCCTCCACTCTGTTGTATGTATTCTTCATCAGGAAATAATATTAAATAAATGTTTAAAAAGATTTATACCTACCCTCTCCAGCTCTATATTTTCTTTCAGTTCCATCTGTCTATTTATTTATTTTCCTTTGTTGATTTGTTGTGGTACAGTCACTTTTGGAGCCCAGGCTGCTGCTAGTGCTCTGGCTGGTGTGTCCTCCTAAAGCTGTGACTTTTGTTGTCTCAATACCATCCCTTCCTTACTGGGTCAGCTAATAGTTGTAACTGTTCTGTTGGTAATGTAGCTAAACATGAGAGATGTCAAGACTGAAGAATCCTTTGTGGAATTTTTTAAAAGTATGATTCTTGGCCATATTTCTGTTATCATTTATTTGTGAGTTTTCCCAACTGTATATGTTTAGCTTCTGTTAAACTTTAAAAGTTTAAATAACTTTGTCTTAACATGAATCATGCGTAACACCATTTTTTTGTCATACGTAATATATTGCTACACCAAAATTAGTCATTTTATGGATTTTTTTTTGCTGGAGTATTCTTTTATTTATTGTTATATCCCTAGTCCTAGAAAAAGGTAGAGCACATGATTGATCATTGGTATTTATTATTTGTTTGTTTGTCTTTTATTACTGTGTTTTTTAAATGCTTACTTTAATTGCACATTAAAACTTTTTCCTTTCATGTATTGCTTTTATTTTTTATTTTTATTAATTTTAATAAGAAAAACAACAGTGTGACACTTTCAAAACATGTTAATAGGATAGCCACAATAATTAATACAATACATATTGTTGTCTTCATAGTAGTTGCTCAGAGTACAAGATGCAGACATGATAACTTTTCTAAACACTATTAGGACAAATATTTCTTCTCATTGAACTAAGAGAAAGTAATTGTACATATAGTCCAATAGTCCATAATAGTAGTGGGTTATCAGCAGAACTGGCAATGTTGGAAGCTATTGACTTGAGCCTTTTACAGCTTAGCACATTAATATGGCTTTACTTTTTTATACCTTGGGGTTAAACTTTTTTGCTGGATGGTTAAGACCAAGTTAAAACAAGACCTCTATAATAAAACATGTAACCTTTGTATCTGACAAGGTCAGTCAAATCCCCTCAGTATTTACCCTGAAACCATATGCAGTGTTCTGTAGAACTTTTGTCAGTGTCAGCCATCTGGATAAGTTATGACCATTGCTTGACCAGTTTGCTCAATGTGAGAGCCTGAGAGAATGTTTTCTCTCTAGGTGACTCTTCTAAGGCACACTATATATCAGCAGTTTTCAACCTGTGGGTAGCGACCCTGGTGGGGGTCGAACGACCAAAACACAGGGGTCACCTAAAGCCATCGGAAATTGTAACTGTAGCAAAATTACAGTTTTGAAGTAACCACCAAAATTATTTTTTGGTTTGGGGTCACCACAACATGAAGAACTGTATTGCAGGGTCACAGCATTAGAAAGGTTGAAAACCACTGCTATATATAATCATCGATCCCTTTCCTTTGTGGCCCTGTAATCTCTTTGAACAGAAAATTTGGG
Organism: Myocastor coypus; assembly: GCA_004027025.1. NCBI lineage: Eukaryota > Metazoa > Chordata > Mammalia > Rodentia > Myocastoridae > Myocastor > Myocastor coypus. The sequence goes on from PVJA010003175.1 coordinate 96,986, forward strand.
ATACCACTGAGTTATAGGGTGTTACGGTACAGGTTCTCTTATGTCTTGAGTCCTCACTGACCTCATTTCTAAGGATATGTGTTCATATAGCAAAGTGCACTACTGGCGAAGTAACTCTTAGCTCTTTGCAAGTTTCACCACATGGTGATAAATCTTGAGAAACTAGACTTTACAGACAGAAGATGAAGCTCCATTAACTGTGTAGGTCTTTGAATCCTAGAGGTGTGGGCTGCAGCTTTGGAAGCCACAGACTGCAGAAGCTGCAGTAAGTCATTGACTAAATGTTGTAGTAGTTTTCTCAATAGTATTCATGGAAATGCACAGTTGCTTGTGGGTATGCGGTGTCACAAAGCATTAGGAGCAGAATACATCATACAGGTGCTCTACCCCATTGATTTTTTGGGGACTCAAAGTAATGTTATACTCACCCAGTTGCTTGTTGCACTTTCAAGAAACTCTGTGCTATTTTATTTTTATTTTTCCTTACCTCCCTCTGAAAGTTTCTAATAATGAAATTGCAGTGACTTTAATTTTAGTAAGGAGCATAGAAATTTTTGCACTTCCATTGAAGGAAAAGTTATAATGGGTGGTTTCTAGTTGTGAAAACAATGACAACAATTAATTTTAAAATACTGATCATGAAACTCAGAACATATTTTTTCTGTAGTTTATGGAACATAACATTTTATGCATTTCAACTTTGGTTTCTATACAGCATGTACCACTGTATAGATTTTATAATGTCACTACTTTCATTGATGCTTAGAGGACCCTGTAGTTGTGACCTGCTTCTTGTTGATGAGAAATCAGAAAACTGTAGAAGGATAAATTGGTATATAAATAGAAAAACTATGGATCTAGCAAACTGTTTATTTTATTTTTTTTCCAATTTTTTTTATTGTTTAAATTTAACAATGGTTATATTACATATTTTGATCATCAGATCAGTTTGGATTAATACATATAGGTATATAAGATTGATCAAACAATTAAATATTAACCTTTCTAAATCCACATTACTTTTTTTTTTCTTTTCCCCTTTCTTTTCTTTGAAAGTTGACATATTGCATATTGTCCTCACACTCATTCTACAGAGTACAGTGTGTGGGCACGACCCACCTCCCTATTGATGTTGCCTAGAAAAAAAAAAAAAAAAAAAGGAGAAGAATATACTCTCTTTGGACTAAGAGGAAGCAGAT